>CM076579.1:1637062942-1637261740 GCA_034641835.2 Pinus albicaulis | reverse complement strand
TAATGCATGAACCAATCATCGAGACTTTGTGTAGGCCCATCATGTGGCATCTCAACTAGAGGGAGTGAAAGATCACACATTGGCCAATTTAGTGCATGATGTAGCTAGTGTTTTGGGACCATAAATGAGTGGGCACAAGCACAACTATGAATTTTACCATTCTGATAGTGATAAAGAGCCGACAAATATGTTGAGGCATGAGGCATTGGGATATCTCAAGGAAATACAAACGTTGCCCAATCTCCTCGGGGTTTGGATTAGATAGACGTTCAAAAAAAAAAAGACAAAAAATAAAAACCAATATATAACCTTGAAACCTAAATCCAAAAAAATAAAAAAATATAATACTCATTAATATTCTTCTAATATAAAACAAATTGTGCTAGTAAATAAGACATTCTAATAAACCATGTGAAAAAAATTGTGTTGATGAACAAAATATTAATAATATATATATATATATATATATATATATATATATATATATATATAATTAAATTAATTTGATAAATCTAAAAAAAAAAATTATGTAGTCTTTAAATATTCGAACTAAAGAATATATTATAATACTTTACAATAATCTATTTCAGGAAAGAAAATCTAAATAAGGACTGTATTCTCTAATGCGTGATCTCGATTGGAAATAAGCACATTGACATTAAAAGGCACATGTTTTTTGGCCATTTTTTGGAATGTAAATTTAGGATTTTAATTAAATCTAACTAAGCACTTTATTCTTTAATGCATGATCTCTACTCGAAATAAGCACACATTGACATTAAAAGGCGCATGTTTTATTGGCCATATTTTTTCGAATGTAAATTTAGGATTCGGAAATTTAGGATTTTAATTGGAAAATATAGTTATATTAATAGGATAAAAACAGTTGTTAATTTTAAATTAGTATAATTGATTTACTATTGTTATTGTTAACATGGAAGAGTATATATTATTAAATTTTTTTAAAGGGTGGTTGTGTTGTTGTTAGAAGAGAAGACATACTAGAAAATTTAATGATATTTAGAGGGTGGTTGTATCTTTTGTTAGGGGCATAAACTATCAAAATGAACACAATAACTTGCACTTTCCATTAACAAAGAAGAGATTTTATACAAGATGAGAAAGCTTTTGGATTATCTAGAATGTTGGGGGCGATAGCATTTTCAGAAAGCTAAAAACTCTAGAGAATGTCCGAGACCACCCCCAACATTAAATGTTGTCGGTAGGGTAGGTTGATAGCTTCTTCAGGAATCGAGAAAGTGTGAGACCACCCCAACATTAAATGTTGTAGGCAGGGTAACTTGAAATTAAACACTCTCCTTAATTTCAACCATATGAAAGACATACAAAATACATAATAACACAATATATAGGACAAAAACGTACAGTTAATTGACATGTCTATTGGTCTAAGTCTCATCTAAACTTACAACAATACATTTCATTTGTATCTTCATACTAAAGAGTCCATGCTTGTATATCCAACAGAAAAATGCTAAAAAATTCAATCAGCCATCTTTAAATGACTTTGACAAATTAATTACCACAAACTAAAAAAAAGTTATTATTTTTAAAATTTAGATATTTATTTGAATTCAATTACATTATATTTCCATAAATGACATTAGTTTGATACCCCTGAACATCCTGAAAGAGATAAAAATACTATTAATAAATGGTTTCTGATCCTTTGCCGTCGGTACATGAGATCCACTATCAATCTTCTTCGGATAGATACAAGGCATGCAACTCTTTTGGTTTTCCTCCCTACTCTTCCTACTCATCCCACAATACAAGGCATACTGCACTGTGCGTTCCCTGCCCTCAGAAGAAAACTATTCAGTTGAGATTAAGATTTCCTCAAATCGAATTCTTTGCACTTAACACCGGATACTTCGCGATTCCCGTCCTCTCTCAAATATATATATGAAATTTCGAACTTGTACGGGCACACACAGTTTAAAGTGTTGTGTAAAAACCCAACGCTTAGAAATAATTGTGCACCGGGCAGTAGTGACAATGGACGAGAAAAAAATTTCATTTGTACTTGTGGTGTTATCGTTGCTTATAGGTTCAGCTGTGGGCCTCAAGAAGGCAAGAACAAATTAAATTATTGATAGATGATGAATGTTGTCTTAGGTCATTTTAGGTGTGAATCTTTTCTTAAGCAAGAACAAATTATTGATTGATATGAATGTTGTTTTAGGTTATTTTAGATGCTAATATTTTGAAATATTAATTTGTTGAATGCAGCCTTATGTGGTGTATTTAGGGGGACACCATGATAAAAATATGAACAGCAAACTGGTAGCTCAATCCCATCATCAGCTTCTGGGATCAGTTCTAGAAAGGTAATTTTTTTGAATGAAATCCATGTCTGGATGATATATTGCAAAAATGAGTAGTGTTGCTTTGTATTTATTTGAAATGACAACAGTGGTTTAGCTTGGTTAGATCTTTCTTTCACTTATATATAGACATGCTTCTACAAGCTTTGATTCTTATCTTACAACCTATAATTTGGGTTCTTACACCTATTGGTTTTTTTATATGAAAAATTACAGCGAGGAGGCTGCCAAAGAAAACATCTTCTACTCCTATACTAAAAGCATAAATGGTTTTGCTGCTGCTCTTGAAGAAGACCACGCTCTGGCTCTGTCAAGTAAATTACATGACCACTATTATTTGTTATTAAGCAATATATTTTGCGTTTTTTTTTTTAAATTTATTATTTGATTTTAAAGTTACAGCATCAAATTGGTGTAATTTTTTTGTTTATAGGACAAGGGACTCACTTCAGTGTAGAGATTTAACTGCTATGTCTACAAAAGCATACATACTCTAATTCTTTTGGTTTTGAATTTATAATATGTTAAAAAAACCACATATTGTTAACTATTAAGCCCACTCAAAACTGTAAAAATAACTTTCATTTTATTTTCTAAATAAATTAATGTTGATATTAAGTATTATTATTGTTCAGAACTCCCGCAAGTTGTGTCTGTGTTTGCCAGCCAAAGAAGAATTCTGCATTCCACTCGTTCAATGGGATTCCTGGGATTGCAAGATGGAGCTGAAACTGACAATGAAACTGTTCCTCCGAATTCTCTGTGGAATAGAGCCACTTTTGGGAGCGATGTCATCATCGGTAACGTGGATTCAGGTAGCTGCCCCTTAGAAATAACTCTGTGTAACCACATGAATTCACTTGGATTGTGTTGTTGGTGTTTATATTCTTGCTGTTGTTGTTCTTGTGCCTTTAAGGAGTATGGCCCGAATCAGAAAGCTTCCGTGACACGGATATGGGTGATATTCCTTCTAGATGGACTGGGACCTGCGAAAATGGAAAAGACTTTGGTCCAGCTCAATGCAACAAGTAAGTGGATCAATAGTGGGTAGCTTAAACATGCTACTATTTTGATTTTTTTAAAGAAGGGTTTGCTGTGATGATAAATATCAATTCCAATCTTTTGATGGTAGATTTTAATATTTTAAAATTAATGTAGAGGAGTGAAGTCAATTGTTTAATTTTATTTTTTGTTTATTGAATTTAGAATATAGTTACTAAATATGTTCCAATAAGATAAAAAAGTAAAAGAAATTTGAGATTTCTATTCATATATTAAATAATTAGTTAAAAAATTAATGAAATTTCATTGTTTATAATTTACGAAACCTATTTGTTAATTTGTAGATTTGTTGTGTCTTCTAAACAAAAATAGGAGATGGTTGAGAGATAGCAGGTTTAATGGAAACTAATGCTCAGTTGAGAAATTTATCCAGTTTTCAATTTCATTGTGATTTTTAATGGTTTAAAAATTTGAGATTACTATGAAAGAAAAAAAATAAATTGTAGTTTTAAAAATGTTTATATTGATTAAAATTAATTAAATTTCAAAATTGATAGAAATAACTAAAAAATCACTCAATCACTAAACACACTCATATATTATACACAAATGGTGTATGTGTAAACACACTCATACACAGATTACATTCAGATTACTCTATTAAATAGAGTTTCTGAGATCCAACTTATTCCTAATTTAGAGAAAGAGGTTGAGAGAATTTATCAACCATCACAAACCAACTTCTCAGATATAGAATGTAAGCATTAACTCCAACATCCCCCCTTAATGATTACATTACATGAATTTATTGAAATACTCATAAATAACGAAATAATCAATCATTTTTTAGTTTATCAGTAGATGCTCCATCAAGTTGCCTCATAACCCTCGTAAAGGTGTAGTTGGCAAGTTGGATTCCCGAGTTTGCTTCCTCAACCCCCGAATCAAGGACCTCCAGAAGTCAATTACTGGACAACATCCCAATATGTCGCATAACCTCATTAGAAGACCACTCTACGTCTTCAACGAATGAGGGATCCTTCTCTAGATCCGCAACTGCCATACTATCTCAACAACCATCCATGTTGAGCCTTACTGCCACTCGATCTTTTAAGTACTGGCTTTTGACACATAGTTGAACTACTAGTCATTTTATGGACGAGCTCCCTTCTACTGAGATACATGGGTGCAAACCGCTGTATTCGCTAGTTTTATAGAAGAGTCGTCTAAATACGAAATGTATCTAAATTCAACTATTACATCATGACCTTCTTATCTAGTTTGAAAATTCGTCCTCACTTAATTTACAAATAATTTATAATAATACTAAACCACAAAGATTTCAACACCTGAGATTCAACCATAAAACTTAGCCACCAACAAAGAGCTTTAATATTGTTGCAATTGTTTGTGCTACTTATACCATTAGTTTCACGGATCTTCAACTACAACATGAGATCTTCCTTATTTGACTCCACTCCACTCCAAACACCAACATGAATATGGTCAGGTTCTGTTGGCATAGATTCGATTAGAGCATGTTCTTCACTCATGTACATACCCAAACGTCAGTGCTTTAACGAATTCTTGCAATCGCAGTGTTTTCCTCGCCCTGGACAATGTCACATCTTGGTCACACAGCAACTGGATTGTGCTGATCTCTGACCTTAATCAACCAAGGAAAAAAAATTGTTTGAACAGTCCTCTCGGACCGGGCAAGTTGTATCATTATTAAAAAAAATTGAGAGAAATTCAGCAATAACAGACACATTGATAGTTGTACTATTTTTGTATAGTTCCTTTACCGCCGGACATAAAAACTCCCTCCTTGTAATAAGTCTTGTATTTCCATTCCTCGTTTCTCGACAATAGGAGAATATGGGAAGGTATTCATGGTGTTGCACATCAACAACAAGGAATACAATTAAACAATCGTGCTGCTTCTTTCGAAGCTAAGAATTTGAATCTAAGCATTTAGCCTGCCACACTGATCTGATCTGATAGAAGATTCCAGCACTTTTGGCAAACGACCAACTAAACGTAGGAAACAAGCATTTTGTTATATCAGAGAATTTTTTCGACTCTGCATTATCGCTCTCCTCGGAGGCTTCCTTCATATCACCACAGTCCCAAAAATGGTCCCATAGCTATGAGCGTATCACCAGTTCTTTGCAAAATTGAACTTGCGTTTGTTCTCTATATTAAACTACTAGAAATAACTAAAAATTGTGACAACTATGTGTAAACACACTCACACACTCAGATTACTCTATTAAAGAGATTAAAGAGAGTTTCTGAGATCCAACTTATTCCTAATTTAGAGAAAGAGGTTGAGAGAATTTCTCAACCATCACAAACCAACTTCTCAAATATAGAATGTAAGCATTAACTCCAACAAAAATGAATGGAAAGAAAATGAACTCAAAGTATTCATGTTATATATATATATATATATATATATATATATATATATATATGTTTAAGATGTATAAATTAGAATTTGAACTTGGTAACTATAGTTTAGAGGGTCATTCTACAGCTAAACTAAAAGTGAAAGTTATGTGAAAGTATGTTTGTCTTTGCTAAAATAAAAATAAAATATTCTCTAAATAGAAAAACAATGTTATCTATAATAATAATAATAAAATTATACTATGCATATTTAATTAGTTGTCCATATGAGGTAATATAATTTCATGTAAAATAATTAGAAAAGATAAAAAAATTCAACAATATTTTAAAACTTGATATATCTATATACCAGCCTAGATCCATCTTAACTACAGATCTATCAAGCGCCGAGAGGGATAAAATCTCTCAAGGTGAAAACCTATTTTTTGAGTGCAAAACTTGAGGAAAAGTTTTCATTTGATCCTTCTCGGTGCTTGATAGATCCGTCGTTAAGATGGATCTAGGCTGGTTTCACTAGTGTGACCAAGGAACATATCATTAATTATATCAATAATATGTAAATACCCTTGATATTAATATAACCATTTTAAATAGGCTAAATATGTTTGATATTTATTGAGTCATTTTAATTTTAATTTTTCTTAGTTACCTTTGAGTTTGTTGAGATGATAAATATTATAAAATAACTTTAATGATGAAAAATGATGAAATGGATATTTTGAATGCAAAGTGACAATGTAATAATATTGAATGATATAAAATGTGAATACTAATAATGTAGTCAATCACAAATATCCTTCATTGTGATCAATCTCAAGCTATTTTCTTTTACTATTCTTACTATCACCCTTGTTAGTTTTGTCATATTTTCATATCGATTATATGAAAAAGATATTAGAAATCATAAGTCATAAATCATTAAAATATCTAGCTCTAGTTGTTGTAGTAAACATCATACCTTGTCTCTCTTGCTCTCCAAAATACAAAAAAATATTTCTACATTGTCAATAACTTTTTGTGAATCAACATTACACTCAAATCAATGCATCTAATGCAAGAAATCAAATAAGATTAGAAAACCACATCTACACAGAAATCAATGCATCTAATGCAAATAATCAAATGGGATTAGAAATCAACATCTACACTAAAATCAATGCATCTAGTGCAAGTAAGAAAATAGGATTAGAAGCCAACATATACACTAAAATCAATGCATCTACTGCAAGCAATCAAATAGGATTATAAATCACCATCTGCACTGAAATCAATGCATTTAGTGCAAGCAATCAAATAGGATTATAAATAATTTATATTGAAATCAGTGCATATAGTGTAAGCAATCAAATATAATTATAAATCAACATCTACATTTAAGTTAATGCATCTAGTGCAAGAAATCAAATAGGATTAGAAATCACCATCTACACTGAAATCAATGCATTTATTGCAAGCAATCAAATAGAATTAGAAATCATTTACATTGAAATCAATGTATCTAGTGCAAATAATCAAATATCATTAGAAATCAAAATCTACACTAAAATCAATGCATCTAGTGCAAACAATCAAATAGGATTAAAAATCACCATCTATACTAAAATAAATGCATCTATTGTAAGAAATATTGTTACCTCTCTCCCCCCTCCATATATATATATATATATTTCCCTCCATATCTCCTTCTTTGTCTCTTTATCTCACCCCCACAAACACACACACTCTCTCACTCCATATTTATCAATCTCTTTGTCCCTCCCTCCTTGTCTCCATCTATCTCTTCTTTCTCTTCACCTTTCATCTATATCTCTATATCAACCCCAAAACATACACTCTCTTACTCCAATCTATCTATCTATCACTCCCTCCTCCTCTCTCTCCCTCTCTCGCTCGTTCCCTTTCCTCCCTCTCCCCCGCTTCTATCTCTCTTCCTTCATGCTATCCTCTCTCAATTTCCCTCCATCTTCCTTATCACTCTTTCTCTCCCTCTCTCTCTCCAACTTTCACTCTCTATGTCATTCTTGTTACCTCCCTCTATCTCCATCTCTCTTTCCCTACCTCTCTCCATTCCCTCTCTCTCTCTCTCATCACCTTCTAAATTTGTCACTATATGTATCTCTCTCCTTCTCTCCCTCATTTTATCCATCTCTCCTTCTTTGTCTCTTTATCTCACCCCCAAACATACACACTCTCTCTCCACCTCTCTCTCGCCAATTATCACTCTCTATGTCTTTCTTCTTGCCTCCCTCTCTCCCCATCCAACTCCATCTCTCTATCCATCCCTCTCTCCCCCTCCAACTGCATCTCTCTATCCCTCCCTCTCTCCCCATCCTGCTCCATCTCTCTATCCTTCCCTCTCTTCCCTTCCAACTCCATATATTTATCACTCCCTCTCTCCTCCTCTCTCTCAAGTCCCCTCTCTTTTCCTTCCTCTCTCTCCATTTCACTCCTACCTCCCTCTCTCTTCCCCCATCACTCACTCTCTCTCTCTCTCTCTCTCTCTATCTCTTTCCCCTACAATCCTCTATATTCCCCCATCACTCTCTTCCTCTCTCTCGTCCTTCCTATCTCTCCCTTTATCCCCTACCTCCCTCTATCTTCACGTCTCTCTCAAGTCCCCTATATTTTCCTTCCTGTCTCTCTCCAATTCTCTCCTAACTCCCACTCTCTTCCCCCATCACTCTCTCTCTCTTTCCCCTACAATCCTCTATACTCCCCCTTCACTTTCTTCCTCTCTCTCGTCCTTCCTCTCTCTCCCTTTATCGCCTTCCTCCCTCTATCTTCACCTCTCTCTCTCTCTCTCTCTCTCTTCCCTTAAATATCTTTCTTTCCCCATCACTCTATCTATCTCTCCAACTATGCTACTATATCCCTCTCTTTCTTATTCTCTCTCCTTCTCTCCCTCTCCAAATTTGTCTCTCTTTCCCTCCCTCTCTCCTCCTCTTATGCTTCCTCTCTCTTCCTCTCTCTCTCTCTCTACCCTCCAATCTTTTCTCCTTCTCCCTCCCTCTCTCTTTATGTCTCTCTCTACCCTCCAATACTTTCTCCTTCTCCCTCCCTCTCTCCTTCTCTCTCTCTCCCACCTCCATATTTATGTCTCCCTCTCCCTCTCTTACCCTTCTCTATCTCTCCCACTCCTCTCCCTCTCTTCATTCCTCCTCTCCCCTCTCCTTCGGTTTATCTCCATCTCTCCCTTATCACTCCCTGTATTTCTCCACTTGTATCATATGCCTTTATTCTTTTCTCCCATATATATATATATATATATATATATATATATATATATATAATATTGTATTAATATAAAGTTATTAAATTTAATAAATTTTAATATTAATGTTAGGGTTAATAATGTTTTTTTTGCATGGTATTCTTATTAATTTGGTCCACAGGATTCAAACATAATTAGATCTTGATTTCTACTCATATTTGATATATTTTTATTATTTACCTTACTTTTTTCTTCCTCTTTTATACATATGGTATTTTTCCCATGGTATTGATAATAAATTGTCCCATGGTATTTGGCCCATGGTATTGGTAATAATTTTTCCCATGGTATTTGGCCCATAGGGTTCACCTAAATAAAACTTCTTTTTGAGTTTTTGTAAATATAAAGAGGTTTATGAAGTAAATATAAAAATAGGTTTTATTTATTTGCCATACATCTAGTCTATTTATATTTTTATTTATTTACTATTTATATGGTTATGTAAGTTATTTTTAAAGCTTACATTATGTATATTTTAGGTTTTTTTAAAATTTAGTTTTTTTTTTTTTGGCTTTTGACATACTTACACATCGGAGTCATTGGGCTATAGAATGCGCCTCTTGGTCCAATAAAAAAAATTTGTTAAAAAAAATATTTTAATTTTGTATAGAATAAAATATCCAATATAAGTTATGAATAAAATATTTTAATATGAATTACTATTTACTTATACTTAAAAATATATTAATAATTAAAAAGTTAATCTAATGCACATTTTATATGAAGTCTATAACATTCCAAAATATAATTAAATAAAAAGAAATTACACATCATTTTTGGCACTTTAAAAAAATTAGTTTACACTCCCTCTGAAATCATGTTAAATTAGTTAAAATAAATCTATACTAATTATTATTTGTTTGAAACAAATTGTTTAATCTAATTTCTGCTTATATAAATCTAAAATCTATTTTAAAAATCTACCATCTAAATTAAAATGTTGATCATTGTTTGATACAAGGAAATTGATCGGAGCGAGATTCTTCAAGGAGGCCTTTGAGACTAGATATGGGATTTCTCCGAAAGAATCTCTTTCTCCCCGAGACACAGGAGGACATGGAACTCATACCCTGTCCACAGCGGGTGGGAAATTTGTGGCAAATGCAAGTCTATTTGGACATGCACTAGGGGTTGCAAAAGGAGCAGCTCCTAATGCCAGAGTTGCAGCTTACAAAGTTTGTTGGACCGACTTAAATGAGACTTATGGTTGCGAGGATTCAGATATCCTTGCAGCATTCGACGCAGGGATAAGTGATGGAGTTGATGTCTTCTCTTTTTCTCTCGGACATATGGCAGATGACATTCCACAGGATTATGCTCACGACGCAATTTCCATTGGCTCATTTCATGCTGTCCAGAGTGGAAGGGTAGTTGTCGCTTCAGCTGGAAATTCTGGTCCAGCTAAAGGGACAGTTGGAAATATGGCACCATGGATCATAACTGTGGCAGCAAGCACCATTGATAGACACTTCCCTTCAATTGTTACTCTCGGAAACCACAACATTAACTCATACAACACCACATTCGTAGTACGTAAACCCAATTTATCATATTTTAACTATATTTTACAAAAGTGGGCACGCCTAGGTCATCCTATTATTTAACTAGTCTCTCCTAACCATGATTATCAAGTTTGAGTTCTATAAAATATTAACAGAAGATTGGACAAAATTTCTAAAAAAATTTATAATCTCTAGTGAATTTAAAATATATAATAGTTGTAGGGAGCTTCTTCACCAAGAGAATCCAAACTTCTTTTCCTTTTATTTTTTTTGAAAATTAAATTTAATCTAATTTTTTTTTTTTTTAATAAGTATATTTATATATGCAGAGTGTTTTGGTAAGGTACTCTATGGTGTAAAGGTATTCATTTGAAATTTTATCGGCAAAAATCTAGCTAAGCTAAGGGTTGGTGTGGGGAGACATCCCCGGGTGATTTTGACTCATAACATGCTTCTAGATAGCCACTACTCAAGCTTTAGGGTCGACATACTAGTCATTTCAAGCCTCACATAACCTACAAAACTACAAAAAAAAAATCCTTATCAATAAATGAATACATATTTTAGAGAAAATTGGTATTTTAAATTTATTTATGTCAAAAATATTAGAAAATTACTCCAAAATTCTCTATTTTCCAATTTTCTGAAATTTCCAACCCTCCAAAAACTAAAGTGAAATCATTTTTTTTCTTCAATTTTTTTTTTTTAAATTTTCAACCCTCCAAAAATTAAAGCGAAATTATTATTTTTTCTTTATATTTTAAAGAAAAATCATATTTTAAATTTATTTATGCAAAATCTGTCAAAATATTATAAAATTAGTTCAAAATTCTCTATTTTCCAATTTTCTGAAATTTCCAACCCTCCCAAAAAACTAAGTGAAATTTTTTCTTCAATTTTCTTCAAGTTTGAGTCCTATAAAATATTTTTAAAAATAGACTTTTTTTAAATTAAATCTAATCTAATTTTTTATTTTCAAAATTTATTTATTTAAAATTCTTTGAGGGTGTTTTGATAAGGCACTCCATGGTGCAAAGGTACTCATTTGAAATTCTATTGGAAAAAATAGAGCTATGCTAAGGATTGGTGTGGGGAGACATCCCCTCATGATTTTGAATGAATAGATGCCTCTGGGTAGCCACTACTCAAGCCTTAGAGTAGGCAGGCTAGTCATGTGAAGACTCACATAACCTACAAAACTCAAAAAAAAAAAAAAAAAAAATCCTTATTTATAAATAAATACTTATTTTAAAGAAAAATCATATTTTAAATATATTTATGCAAAATCTGTTAAAATATTATAAAATTAGTCCAAAATTCTCTATATTCCAATTTTTTGAAATTTCCAACCTTCCAAAAACTAAAGTGCAATTGCTTTTTTTTTTCTTTTCTTGTGTTCAACTCATTACTACCATTAGCATTCTAGGCATAGGCATGAAAATATTCTTAAATGAAACCTGATTGAATTTCATTGAACAGTTGGCTATTGGAATCAAATTGATAAATTTTCAACTTTTTATCCCAATTAAAATGAATTTGGTAACTATGATGTTAATAGACTAATAAGAATAAGATTGTTGGTAGAAATTTTTTCAACGTAATTGAATTTCAACATTGGCTATTGACATCAAATTGACAAATTTTCAATTTTTTATCCTGCTTCAAATGAATTTGGTAAGTATGATGCTAATACACTAATAAGGTTGTTGGTAGAAAAATTTTCCAATTATTGGAAATATGATTCCCAGTTATTTCACTTTATGTGATTAAGATTTCCAAAATAGTCTGCAATCAATATAAAGATATAAGATATCTGGTTGATGTTTATAGTATTTTCAATTTTTTTTTTTGCAATCTTTATATTGGAAATATGATTCCCAGCTGTTCCACTTTATGTGATTAAGATTTCCAAAATATTCTGCAATCAATATCAAGATATCTGGTTGATGGTTGATGTTTATAGTATTTTCAATTTTTTCAAAAATCAATATAAAGATGTCTGGTTCATGTTTATAGTATTTCGAAAATATTCAAAGATAGCAAATTTTGATATCTTTTTCAAAATAAGACACAAGGAAAACTTTAAATTTGATATGTCTTTTTTTAATTTAACTTTGCTAAATTGTTAGAATTTGATATTAAATGCTTTTCCCATTATGTATGTTTTTGTCTGAGGCCAGGGACAAAGTCTTGCAGAGTTCCAATTATCTCAGGGACAAAAGTATCCCCTAGTATCATCATTGGACGTGAAAGCCCCAGATGCAAATGATAGTGCTGGGTATGATACATAACTACAACATTTTCCAAAAAAGAAACTTGGATTGGATTAGTATTAGTTCAATCATTCGAAGGTACACATCTTTGTGATGCTGTGTTATGACAGTTTTATGGGAATATTAATGTTGCAGACAACTCTGTTTCCCGGGAGCACTAGATCCCTCTAAAGTTAAAGGCAATATAGTTGCCTGCCTTCGCGGTCACAATCCACTGGTTGAGAAAGGTGAAACAGTTCGATTGGCGGGAGGAGTAGCCATGATTCTCTGCAATGATCCCGAGGGCGCCCAAACAATTTTGGCAGATCCTTATACTCTTCCTGCTGCTCATTTGAGTGCAGGTGATGGAAAATTAGTTTTTGACTACATCAAGAATGCAACAGGGTAGGATTTAAATATAGTTTTTTTCTTAGTAGTAAAAGAGGGTTAACAAGGTTTCTAAAAGTTGTATCTTTGTCTTTGAATAGAAAAAGAAAAGACCTACTAAGTTAATTAATAAAACAAACTTGACAATAAATTGATTGATGATGAAAAAAATATATATATAATTCCCAATCAAATGATGCTCACTCAGGTCCGCGGTGGCTTCCATTGACGATCAGGTAACTGTGTTAAATAAAAAGCCAGCTCCGATGATGGCAGTCTTTTCTTCTCAAGGGCCAAATCCGCTTACTCCTGACATACTTAAGGTTGTAATTAAATTTTCTCGGTTTTTTCTATTATGATATAGTTATTGAAGTGTTTTATTTTCATTAAGGAGTAGTTGGTATGATAGGATGTTATTTTTCTACTCTATTTTAAATTTCAAATTATATTGGGCACATTTTTTTTGTTGATTAGAATAGACTCTTTAAGCTCCCCATTACTTTTCTATCACAATAATACATTAAGCTCTCCATTTTTAATAAAGTCTTAGCTCGTGTTAAATTATAAAATTATAAATTTTTATAAATGTACTTTAAACGTTGAAAAGTTGAGAATAGTTATTGTAAAATTTCACAGGAAAAAGACCAAGAACATATCGTAAACTATTTTTAACCGAGTGAACGTTAAGAATACTTTCTTTCTTTCTTTTTAAGTAACATACTCCAACCATAAAAATAAATCAATATATCCTAATTAAAGAACAACACTTTATTGCATAGAAAGATTTTAATGGTTTCTCCATTTCAGCCTGATATTACAGCTCCAGGTGTGAACATCCTGGCAGCATATACAGAAGCAGTATCAGCAACTGGGGCAACATTTGATCATAGACTGGTACCTTTCAACGTGCTAACTGGCACATCTATGGCGTGCCCGCATGTCGCTGGTGTTGCTGCTTTAGTGAGGGCAGTACATCGTGATTGGAGCCCAGCAGCCATCAGGTCTGCCATTATGACAACAGGTATATACAATTTTGAGCGTTTTATGAAGGGGATATCCTAGAATGCAGGTTGATAATTAATAAAGTAAAAGTTTAATATTATCAATAATTTAAATTAATAGTTAATCAGTGAATTTTTATTTTATATTAATTTGGTATCTAGTTTTATAGTAATTTTAAAATTAGATTAATGTAGTCATATAAATTATATGGGTAACTATAAACATCAATCCATAAAAGTCAGAACATATTATTATGCATCTCAAAATTGCCAAATTTAAAAAAAATAAAAAAAAAAGTCAAGAAGAAATAACTAAAATGAAATTTTATTTAAAATTATTATTATTAATAATAAAAAAATCAATATATAAGTAAAAACATATATGTTTTAGAAAAACATGCAATGTCATTTTATCAATGGAGGTTTTTAAAGTCTAAATGTTTTTTTTTATAATACTCTGTCCTATCAATACCACATGTTCAAAATACATAACTCCTTCTATATGACACTTATTTATATGACCATATTTTTTAATTAATGAATTTAATTAAAAAGGTAAAAAATGAATAACTATTGTAGAAACAAATCTTGGTCTTTGATTTACGTATATACTATTAACAATATTCTAGAATATTTTATGTAGGTTAAATCCATGAAATTCATATAATAATTATTGATAACAAATTAAGACTTCCTAAGCTAGCTTTAAATTCCAGCCAAAACCACCTAAGGCTTAAACAAGGTTGGTATAAAGACAACAGGGCCTGGTTAAACCATTAGGAGATCAACGAGAATGTTGTGGTGTGAGAATGATCTAGCAGCTAAAAGAAAATTAAGATATTATAAGAAGGTCATCAACCCAACCCTAAAAGATCAAAAGTATCTATCTGTTTTAACTAGTTCAAAGAAGAAAATTAATATAGCCAAGATTAGAACGAACTCTCATGAGCTCCATAGTGAAACAGGTCCTTGGACAGTTCTTAAAACACCATGGATGGAAATGATATGCCATCTTTGTGAGAATATGAACGTCGAGGATGAAAATCACATCCTCTTAGAGTGCTTGGGGTACAACCACATTAGAGCTCAATTTCATAATATTTGTTGCAATATTGACCTTCCTAGGCTTTTAAGATGTCAAAATTATAGTGAGCTAGAGAGGCTTCTTTCCAAGTTTTTTGAGCATAGGAATAAAATCTTAAATCAAACTAAATAACTATTTTCTTTAGGTCCGACAGACCAAAGATTGGTCTCAGTGGAGGTTAACCACCATCATCATCATCAAGACATTTTATTTAGGAGATATGAAATAATGTAAGTTGATAAATAATGAATCAAATATTTATAATATTAATTGATAAATTGGTAGTCAAAATCTTTACTTAGATTACTATGTAGAGGTGGATCCTTTGTCTCATAATTGGAAGATCTCATGCACCAATTTAATATTTAACTTTATCATAACTTTCAAATTATATTATTATTATTATTTATTATAATAAAGATTAATTAAATTAAACTAATTTTTTTACTAATAATTTTTATAATTTTTATAATGGTGATTATTAATATTCGCTAATAAAATCAATCTTACGATTTATATCATAAATATTTGGAAAAAAAATTCAAAAAAATTCCATAACATTAAATATCTAGTGCTCTTTAGCTTAATAAGTATAATGGGTTGAAGTCTTGGGGCAGCTCAATTGGTTATTTTGAGAAATGTGAAATTGTTGTAACTTGAAAGACACAAGTTCAAATACCGCTGTTGTGACCTCGGCTATGGAAATCATGACGTCCAGAAATTTATTTGCTAGTAATTATCTGCGAAACTGCTAGATTCCCTTATATATATAATGGGTTGAGAAGGCATACCTCATATTAGTACAATGTGTAGATATTTAACATATGCATATAACTAGATATTAATTTGTTTCTGTTTTTCTGTTTTGGGTCTAAATCACAGCTACAAGATTGGACAACACCAATGAGCCAATTGATGACGGGTCTGGGCAAGCGGCAGGTCCTTTCAACTATGGTGCAGGTCACGTCAATCCAAATCAAGCTGCGGATCCTGGCCTAGTCTATGATCTATTAGTCGATGATTATTACTATAGTTTTCTCTGCAGCGTGAATTATAATTCAAGCCAGATAAAGGCCATAACAGGCCTAAAGAATTTCTCCTGCCCGGCACTGACTCCTCCGCCATATGACCTCAACTCTCCCTCCATCGCTGTCTCTCAATTGAATGGGACTGTGATTGTTAAAAGAAGTGTGACAAATGTGGCAGAGGGACCGGCGAATTACACTGCAACTGTGGTGGGCCCTACTGGAGTTTCAGTGTCCATAGATCCTGGGACGCTCGAGTTCTCTAAGACTGGGGACACTAAATCATTCAATGTCACACTCACAGCCATCAATGGCACTGTGGGAGAGTATGCATTTGGGAACCTCACATGGAAAAGTGCAAACTATTTGGTGGTAAGTCCAATTGTTGTGAAGGTAGTATCCCTCCAGAAACATTAGGAATATCTTAATACATTTTGTGGAGACTAGCTACTTGTGTAATAAGCTCTTTGATTGAAGATGGGCACTGGGAAGGAAATGTAGCAGTGACTAATGGAAAGAGAACAACAAAATATTGTAATTTTGATTGAAGGATTCTTCCGTTGGCAGTAAGTCCACTTTTGGTGAGAATGAAGTCGCTGTAAAGACTTCTTAGGAAGTATTTGAATAGATATTGTTGAGACCACCTACTAGTGCAGTGAACTATTGATTGAAAATTTGCACTGGGAAGGAAAAGCAGCAATGTCAATGAATATTTTTGTATTTGAATATTAAAAGGACATTTGGAATCCAACGAAAAGCATTTGTACTTTTGATTAAGTATTAATCCCAAAAAAAACTTTTGTATTTTTGAGTAAGTATTGTTTTTTTTAATTTTTAGATATAAATGGTTTAATATAATTAATAGACAAAATGGTTTTTTTGGTAGGGAAATATAATTTCAAATAAGATTGTGGTTGCTTTTGTTTAAAATGCATTTTGATTTGTAATTTCTTTTTGTTTAAAATGTACTTTTGAATTCATAAATGTATTTAACATAGGAAAAACACTTTTGAAGCACTTAAACTTTGTAGTTTAAACTAACCTAGATCCAATGTAAGTGAGGAAGCGTAGAGTAAGATCAAATCTCTTTTCATTCTAAAGAGGTTTGCACCTCAAGAGACTTTATCACTCTTAACAGTTGGTAGATCTTCAATTAAGATGGATCTAGGTTGGTTTAATTATTAATTATAATTTTTAAATTAATTTTATTTTTATTTTTATGTAATTTTACTAAGTCAAAATGTTTAAGAAGATATTACGACATCTCTATCATACTGACCAAAGCACCTCTCAATCTGATAAACAGAAAATTTTGTTGTCCACAAAATATTATAAATTACCAAATATCATTGGTCTATAAAGTTGAAGCTATAACTATAAATTTATCAATGACAATATGCATGTTGTTTTAATTAATTTAACACCCAGTCAAGAATAACCATTCTCCTTTTAAATTTGACTTAGGATACATACCTATTCTCCTTCAAGATTTGTTGAACAATACTTTTCCATTTTAAGTAAAATATTAATTTAATTTATAACAGAAGATTGAAACCAATTTATGTATGGTAAAGTAAATTCTAGGCTAAAAAATGGCTTTGTCCAAAAAGTATTTTAAAAATCTTAAAATATCTTAACTCATCTTGGATCTATCTTAAACTCCAAATCTATCAAACACTCAAAGATTTGATCATTCTCTTTGTTTGATTTGGAGCTAAGATGAATATAGGTTGGTTTTATTAATAGTAAGTTATTATTATAGTCGGTTTAGAGAATGCTTTAGTTTTGTTAGTCCCTACGTAGCAAGGGACTATAGCACCCATGTGGCTTGAAAGTGCATTGAATTATCATTATATTGCCAAGTTTTTGCAATTTTAACCAAAGTTTGGAGAAAATGCTTAATATTTATATTTTCCTTTAAATTAAAAAATAACTGTCTAATTAGGCCGATAGGCCTATTCTTTTGAATTAGTACCATTTTGGTTTTCGTCAACACTTCTTGTCTCAAGCTAACATCTGTGCACAAATGTTGGGCCCACCTTTTTTCTGATTGTTGTTAACACTTTGTTTCTCTAATTGACACCATTTCACAAATTTCTTCTAACATCTGTACACAAATTTTACGCTACTTTTCACCAGGTTCCGTTTGAATTCTTCATTGTATTTATGGCACACGACTGCACCCAAAACCGTAAATCCAAAAATCCTCTTTATTTTCTCTGATTTGAGTTGCGCCACCAATCTAAGTTTGTTGAAGTTGAATCCTATGTTGTGTAGTTTCCCTTCAAGAACAAGGTAGTCTAAGAACTCCACTGATATGTTTTTGGAGTCAAGTGGAAGAGGGACCTGCGGAACCAGCTTTGTCGCTACATCAGGTCTGTGTCGGCTTATTGGTGGATTCAGTTAGTGGTGCCTCCGTTTAATCAATGTAGTTCCTAGCCGCCATAAACAATCGGCCCTATCTCATCCATGCGAGAGCAGGAACATGCGAGTGAACAGAGCTACAAATCAGCGAATCTGCAGGAACAGGCGAGTGAATAGAGCTACAGATTAGCGGATATGCTTGCCGCAATCCGATGATTTCAAAAAGAGCATCGGCGATTTCTGCCAACATGGCCTCCATTGGACTACAGGCTTGGCAGCCATGGAAGCGGTTGACGAAAAGCAGGGCCGAGATAAAGAAGTTGACACCGAGAGTCAGGCGATTGGGGAGTGTTAAAAGGTCCGAGCTGTGAGATGCTTAGTGCCTCAAGACATAAAATTTGAGATGAGAGGGTTGAAAACGACAGAGAGAGGAATCGAGCCCTGCTTGGGGCTATACTAACATGATGATGTTGAAGATCGGAAAAAAAGAAGGTAGTAAGAGAAATGACTGTTGTATTTTGTCTTTGTCTGGGAAGGAAAGAAAAACATATCTTGGAACAATCTTAAAATCCCGGTGAGCCTTTAAAGAGGCCTGTATTGGTATGAAGGAAAATTTATGAATAGAATCTGACCCAGAGTCAAGATTTATTCACTGAAATCTCCCTGACCCCTCAATCCATCTCAAATTTCATGATTAATCAAGCATGGAATCAAGAACCTCATCAGCGAAAACTGTTGGAAATATTAATTCCAACTGTCACTGCAAACAACAGGAGCAGGAAATTTTTTGTTGTTGCGTGCACTCCACTGTGCATTTAAATCATGCAATCAAAGCTTGCAAAACTAATATTTTTTTTACAAAGGTCGTAGCCTGTTCACTGTGCAAAACTATGGTTTACACCACGCAAACCCTATCTTCAAAGCCCTCCATCCCGCATTCTTAATAACCCACCTACCACATTTAAAACTCTGCAACCACCGTTCATAACTCCCGCCGTTTGATTTTCATTCAAATGAGCCCACGTCACCTTGCTCTTCACCCACACAATAAGACGGAGGTCCCCACCACACCAACGCAGAAAGACCGTCGACCAATAGGAAGGCAATCACACGAAACCAATCTGATGTCACCCACCCGAAAAATGGATGCGATAACCATTCATAAAATATGGTTGAGTTTGTTTGAAGTCTATCGGGGGTCCACCATCAACCAATGAGGGAGCGTTCGCAAGGTTGAAGGGTCCAGTCAGCCATGGGGAATTTGGATGCGATAATATTATTAAAAGGAATTTTATTTCATGTTTTTGAAATCCGCTATGAGTGTATTCGAATAAGGTTTAATACCTTTGGTTTAAAGTTTTATTCGTATGTATATGTGGCAAATGCAATAAGGTTCTAAACCTTATTTTAATGCTTTTATATGTTTTGAACGTCGCGAATGTTTTAGTTTTAATACATTAAGATATATGTTATATAATATATATTGTAAATATATATATATATATATATATATATATATATATATATATATATATATATATATATATATATATATATAATAGACAAAAAGTGAATTAATTGTGTATTGTAAGAGGCCCGAAGGCAGAAATAAAAAAAACAGAGTGTTGTGACTCTGTATTAGAAAAGACAGAGAGCAGAATATAGTGTTGTTGCACTGCGTTCTTGTAGCAGTCAAAGCGGATTTTTTTTTGAAAAGCTAGAACAACAGTTCTATGGCAATATTGCAATAACCTTTTTTTAAGTTTAATGAAATAGAAGTTTTTATGCATCTCTGTCCACATATTTTGAATTGAGTCTCTGTGCTGAAGAGAAGGAATTTTTCCCTTCTGTGTCTTTGGAATACTCAGAAATTCCAACATGGTATCAAAGCTGGTCTAGTCTATTTGCATTTTCCAAAGAAGCTGAAGGAAGAAGAAGGATTTGTTGCATCTTTTGACTAGCAGTGTGAAGGCTCAGCAAAAAAAGGTATTTACAAAACAAAGTTTTTTTTTTCTTGAAGATTACAGTCCAAAGAACTCTAAGACAGCTAATTTGGAAACATAGTCAAGTTTTTAAAAGCATAGTTCAGAAAGCTAGCCATAACATGAGGCAACACAAGCACGAGTATAGGAAATGCTCAACTTCTACAATTGAATGGAAAGAACTATGACTATTGGGAAATCACAATGAGAGCCCTGCTTGCCTCTCAAGATTTATGGGAGCTAGTTGAAGATGGTTTAGAAGAACGAGTAGATGAACAAGCATATAATGCCTTAACACAGGCAGAGAAGGATTTCCTGAAGAGTAATAGGAAGAAGGAGTCAAAAGCCCTCTTCTATCTCTATACGGGAGTGCATGAAAGCATATTTCTAAGGATTGCAGCAGCAAAGAGGTCCAAGGATTCATGGGATACCCTCCAGACAACCTACCAAGGTATGGAGAAGTTAAAGACAACAAAGCTTCAATTAATGAGAAGAGATTTTGAAGTTATTTGCATGAAAGAACTTGAGACAATAGATTCATTATTCACTTTGTTGATTGGGTTGGTTACCCAAATGAGATCTCATGGAGAGACAGTAGAAGAAAGAAGAATAGTGGAGAAATTATTGAAGATCTTACCCTCAAGATTTGATGTGATAGTAACAACTATTGAAGAGACAAAGGATCTCTCAAAGTTTACTGTTGATGAGCTTCATGCATCATTGATGACACATGAACAAATATTGGGTCTAGAACATCAAATTCATCTTTGGAACATGCCTTCAAGACCCAAATGTCCTTTGAAAGAGGAAGAGGTCAAGGCAAAGGAAAATACAGTGGAAAAGGAAGAGGTAGAAGCCAAAACAAAGGAATAAACAGCACTACAAATACTAGTGGAAGGGGCAACAATCAAATTCAAAATCAACGCCAAGGTAGCAGCCAACAAGGTGGACAAAATCAAGCACATGGACAAAGGTATGATAAATCCCAAGTCCAATGCCATTACCGTAAAAAGTATGGTCATTATGCCAATGAATGTAGGAAGAAACACAATGACATTGGTAGTAGACCCAGCACTAATTTTACTAAGGAAAATATCAGTCAAAAGAATCTTTTTTAGCATGCAATATGGCTAAAGAAAATAATGAATATATATGGTTTCTAGATTCAGGATGTAGCAACCATATGACTAGAAACATTTCTATATTTTCCATAGTTGATGAAAATGTAAGTCTCAAGTAACATTGGGGACAGATAGTAAGGTCTCTATCATGGGAAAAGACAGAGTAAGTGTTTTGACAAATAAGGGAGAAAGAAAAATCATATCAGATGTTTATTATGTGCCTAGTATGAAGTGTAACCTTTTGAGTATTGGACAACTCATTCAGAAAGGCTACACTTTTTTCTTTGAAGATGATGTATGAACCATCATGGATAAACCACCAAGCAAGCAATGCATTGCACAAGTGAAGATGACAAGGGACAAAATGTTCCCTCTCAAGATGAGAGTAGATTTGAAGAAAGGAGTTGCAATGGCAGCAATGAAACAAGAGATATTCCAAATAGAAGCAAAATATGAAAACTAGTTATGGCACTTGAGATTCAGATATCTCAACTTTGGAGGTTTGAATTTATTGCATAGGAAAAGAATGGTAAAGGGATTACCATTGATTGAGAAACCAGACAGCCTATGTGAAGGCTGCATCTTGGGAAAACAACACAGAGAAAGCTTTCCATAAGGAAAGAGCATAGGGGCAAAGGCACCCTTAGAAATAGTCCATTCAGATTTGTGTGGACCAATGCAAACACCATCATTAGCAGACAACCACTATATGCTGACCTTGATTGATGATTACACACGAAAAACCTGGGTTTATTTCTTGAAGTTGAATAGTGAAGTGTTTGAGAAATTCTGCCACTTTAAAGCTCTTGTAGAGAATCAAACTGGGAAGCATATTAAGTTCTTAAGAATAGTTAGAGGAGGAGAATATATCTCCAAATAATTTCTGCGTTTTTGCAAAGAAAATGGGATACACACGCAATTTACAGCAAGGTGTACACCACAGCAAAATGGAGTTGTTGAAAGGGAAAATAAAATCATCATGGACATGGTAAGAAGTATGCTGAAAGCAAAACATTTGCCAAATGAATATTAGGTTGAAGCTATATATTGTACATCATATATCTTGAATAGATGCCGAACAAAGAGTGTAATGAACAGAATTCCAGAAGAAGCATGGAGTGGCATAAAGCAGTTTGTCACCCAAATGAGAGTTTTTGGTTTTGTGGCTTATGCACACATTCTAGATCAGCTAAGGAAGAATTTGGACAGTAAGGGGGAGAAGTGCATATTTGTTAGATATAGTGAAGAATCCAAAGCATACAGATTGTATAACCCATCCACAAAGAAGTTTGTTATAAGCAGAGATGTGCAATTTATTGAGGAAGAAGCTTGGGATGGAAGCATTGAGAAAATAGTGAATGTGAAGAGCTGTTTGTCTCATGATGATAATGAGGAACAAATGGCTAGAATACATCCCTCATTAGCAACACCACCTCCACCAACACAAGGACAACAAGGGACACTACAAGGAGGTATGAGAACACCCTTGAGAAGTGATAACAATGCTTCTACAAGCACCACAAGGAGCAGATTTGAGTGCTTCTACAAGCACAAGTACACCAAGTGAAAGAGGAACCAGATTCAAAAATTTGAATGATATTTTGAATTGATTGGATATACTAACAATGATTGGGCTGGAAGTATAGATGACAGGAAAAACACCTCTAGAAATGTTTTCCATATGGGATCAGGAGCCATTTCATGGGCTTCTAAGAAACAACCAATTGTGGCTTTATCAACAACAAAGACAGAATATGTGGCAGCTACATCAGCAGCATGTCAAGCAGTATGGATGAGGAGAATGTTGAGAAGTTTGTGTCATGAAAAGGTAAAATTCACAACAATTTATTGTGATAATAGCTCAGCAATAGAATTATCAAAGAATTCAGTGTTTCACAAAAGAACGAAACACATTGATGCCAAGTATCACTACATCAGGGAGTTAGTGAGCAATGGAGAAATTTTTTTGCAACATTGTAGAACAGAGGAGCAGTTTGATGACATATTGACAAAACCATTGGGGTGGAAAAGTTTTAATTATTTGAGGAAATGTCTGGGTATGCAAGAGAATCCTACTGTTGAAATTAAGGGGGAGTGTTGGAAATATTAATTCCAACTGTGACTGCAAACAAAAGGAGTAGGAATTTTTTTGTTGTTGTGTGCACTCCATTATGCATTTAAATCTTTCATTCAAAGCTTGCAAAACTATTTTTTTTTTTTTTTACAAAGGTCGTAGCCTGTTCATTGTGAAAAACTATGGTTTACACCATGCAAACCCTGTCTTCAAAGCCCTCCATCCCGCATTCTTAACAACCTGCCTACCACATTTAAAACTCTGCAACCACCATTCATAACTCCTGCCATTTGATTTTAATTCAAATGAGCCCACATCACCTTGCTCTTCACCCGCACGATAAGACAGATGTCCCCACCATGCCAACACAGCAAGACCGTAAACCAATAGGAAGGCGATCGCATGAAACCAATCCGACGTCACCCACCTAGAAAATGGATGCAATAAGCATTCATAAAATATGGTTGAGTTTGTTTGAAATCGGCCAGGGGTCCACCATCAACCAATGAGGGAGAATTCGCAAGGTTGAAGGGTCTAGTCAACCATGGGGAATTTGGATGCGATAATCTTATTAAACGGAATTTTATTTCATGTTTTTATTCAAATAAGGTTTAATACATTTGGTTTAAATTTTTATTCGTATGTATATGCGGCAAATGCAATAAGGTTCTAAACCTTATTATAATGTTTTTATATGTGTTTGAACGCACGAATGTTTTAGTTTTAATACATATATATATATATATATATATATATATATATATATATATATATATATATATATATATATATATATATATATAGACAAAAAGTGAATTGACTGTGTATGGTAAGAGGCCGGAAGGCAGAAACAAAAAAAACAAAGTGTTGTGACTATGTATTAGAAAAGACAGAGAGCAGAATATAGCATTGTTGCACTGCGTTCTTGTAGCAATCAAAGATGATTTTTTTTTAAAAGCGAGAACAACAATTCTACGACAATATTATAATAACCTTTATTTTCTATTGAATGAAATAAAAGTTTCTATGCATCTCTGTCCACATCTTTTGAATTGAATCTATATGTTGAAGAAAGGAATTTTTTCCTTGTGTATGTTTGGAATATTCATAAATTCCAACAAAAGTAATGTTCGCCATTCCCTCCATTAGCACACAACAATTCTTTATTTCTTGTCATAGTCATATTCGATCAGCTGATTGTTTTCTTTGATAGTATTTCCACGGGGCCTTGAGAGTATCACCCGCATCATTACCGGGAGTGTACACTTGGTTTCCCTATTTCGAATCTAATTGGCAGTCTCCATATTTGAAGCAGACTCCACATTTAAATTCGAATTGTGGTAGGTCTCTAGGCCATACATAAATTTTGAAATTTACATAGCAAAATAAGTCTAGTGTATGTTTAAAGTTCCCAAGTTCTATCAGTGTTTCCAGCTCTGAAGCTTAAGCCTCTACTCTTGATTTTTCTAGAATTTGGAAATTCCTTTGATACAGATTTCCAGTCATAGTCTTGTTTGATTAGCTGATTGTATTCTTTGGTAGTATCTCCACCATTCTTCGGAGTATCACTCGCATTATTAGGGAGAGTGTAAGCTTGGTTGTCAAATTTTAATTCGAATTATAATTGTGGGATCTCTGGAATATACATAAAATTTTAAATTGTCATATGGTATTGGCAGCAACATTGGTGGATTGTTGGGTCTGGATTGGTTGGATATTTCTTTTGTCTTTTAGTTTAAGGGCTTAGTTTTCAAATTTTTAAAGTA
The DNA here is from genome assembly GCA_034641835.2 of Pinus albicaulis. NCBI lineage: Eukaryota > Viridiplantae > Streptophyta > Pinopsida > Pinales > Pinaceae > Pinus > Pinus albicaulis. The sequence continues at coordinate 1,637,236,149 of CM076579.1, read as the reverse complement.
ATTATCAGTGTTTGACAAATTCTATTGTTATTATTTGTATTTTCTTTTTTATATATTATAATCTAATTTAAGATTATATATGAAATTAACATAACCTCACTTATTAACTTATTATCTAAATTAAAGTACTATGTAAATAGATTTTTTTTAGACTGTAGATTTTCCAATCAATCAATCATTTTAGTTAAGTTTAAATGGTGACACAAAGAGAGAGATAAAAGGCATAATTAAATTGAAGCTCAAGGATTTAGATAATCATTCAAGGGAAAATTGTTTCTACGTTCTCTCCTTTGGAGATCACATGACTTTTGTTGGCGGGTTGGGGGAAGAAATTGCAAACAAATTGAAGTATGCATGTGGATTACAAATTCTACAGTTCCTGGAAACCAGCAAAATCTGGTCAAATATGATTCAGGGATGGCATTTAGAACATTCTTGTAAATTGCTACGTATTAATCAATTTGGTGGGAAAGCAAGTTTGCTGATATAGTTTTTCTTTTCTTTTTTAAATAGATTTTGTTGGGTGGCTACTGTGGTTGCTATTTGATCGAACTCCAAAAGTTTTATAAAATAAGAGCACGTTACTTTTTGGGAGTTAAACGGATTCGTGTGATTGCAAGGCACACACAGGCTTCACACTCCCCTCAAATTCTTCACGGTCCATGCATCCCATAGTTGCATTGAATTTGTTGAAATATTAAAGTCACCTGCTGTGCCTTTGAGCAGAAGAAACGAGTACAGCAGCAACAATAGAGATTGAATGTACAACAACACGCTGTTAAGAGGAATGGAGAAAATCTGTAAGGAAGAATTTAATAATTGATGGGCTGCAACCATGAACAGAGAGGAGAATTAATTTTGAATGATGGGCGAAGTCATTTTTGACAAAAGAATGGAGATTTCCCGTAGATTTAAACTACGGACAGTTTTATTTAAAATAGTCATTTCGGGCTTTAACGCCCTCAACAACCAGAAAAGAATGAAATTGATTAAACAGACGGAGAACTTAAAATTCATGAAAAGGCCAAACAAGTGGTCCCTACCACTTAAGCGCCAGAGCGCAAATCGCAGACCGCAGTTTTCAGTTTTTAGAAGTGAAGTGTTTTGTTGATATGGAAATCTGCGATATGTGATCGTTGCGCCATCACATGATCGCAACATCGCAATATTACAATATCACCTTCTGCCCACACCAGAGTTTGATTGAAATTGCGATGTGCGATCGTCGCTTCATCACACGATCGCACAACCGCATGTTATATATATGTTCCGCCATGTGTTATTGCAAGTGTTGAATATTGCGATGTGCGATCGTCGCGCCATCACACAATCGCACCATCGCATGTTACAAGTGTTCCTCCATATGTTTTCGCATTTTTGAAAGTTGCGATATGCGCCATCACATTATTGCAAGTTTTGTTGTTCCGCCGTTCCGCCATCGCAAACCGCAAAATGGCCGACTGCGATGTGGTCCCCACTCGTACGTCACGCCAATGTTAAAGTTGTATGTTGTGCAAAGGTTTTTCCTTTGTATTTTGATTTATTTCTTTGCTTTATGTTTTATTTCTTTTATTTTGGGTTTTGTTCCCGCCACGCTATATAAAGTGAAAAAGCCCGTGAGGCTTATTGTATTGTAATTGTATACGTTGTATTGCTGTAACCGCTGTGTGAGAGCCCGCAGGCAAGAAAACCACAGTAAGAAGAACAGAGCACTGTTTGTGCGTTCTTGAGAGACAGAGAGAAGTTTTATTTTGAAGCACTGCGTGTGTAGCAGTCTTGATAGTATTTTGTGAATTCCTCACTGTTGAGGAAGAATTCTGTAACGTTTTTTTAGGTTCTGTTTAATGAAATAGAAGAAAGCATTTTCATGCCATCTCTGTCTACAAGCGAATTTTAGTTTTTAAGCTTCTTTGTGTTGAAGAGGGGAGTTTTATTCTCTCCATTTCTGTTGTTTGGAATTCTCCAAAAATTCCAACATGGTATCAGAGCTAATTCAGGCTCTTTGAAGGTTTCAAAGAAGCTGAAGAAGAAGAAGACTTGTTGCAGCATTTTCTTCAGCAGTGTGAAAGCCCAACAAAGGTCAAAGTTCAGGTATTTCTCAAAGATAACAGTGTTTTTGTTTTGTTTAAAAGAGTTTGTTCTTTCAGAGAAGGAAAGACAACTTATTTAAGTTCAGAGTTCAGTTTAAGAAGCAATGGCTGGACCAAGTACAGGAATGAACATTGGAAATGTTCAGCTTCCACAATTTAATGGAAAGAACTATGATTATTGGGCCATTACCATGAGAGCCCTGTTTGTTTCACAAGACCTATGGGAACTTGTAGAAGATGGTTTTGTTGAACCAACTGATGAGAAGGCTTTTAACGCCTTGACTCAAGCAGAGAAGGACATATTGAAGAGAAATAGGAAGAAATATGCTAAAGCTCTCTTACTTTTGTATCAAGCTGTAAATGAGAGTGTGTTTCCAAGGATAACAGCAGCTAAGAGATCCAAGGAGGCATGGGAAACTCTGAAAGTAGCCTATCAAGGTATGAAGAAAGTTAAGACAACAAAACTTCAGTTGCTGAGAAGAGATTTTGAAACTCTTTGCATGAAAGAGTCAGATAATGTAGACACATTCTTTACATATGTGATTGGGATTGTAAATCAGATAAGATCCCATGGAGAAACTCTTGAAGAAAGGAGGATTGTGGAGAAAATTTTGAGATGCTTACCCTCAAAGTTTGATGTTATTGTTACCACCATAGAAGAGACCAAAGATCTCTCACAGTTCACAGTGGATGAACTTCATGCCTCACGAATAACTCATGAACAGAGATTGAGCAGAGATGAACATTCATCTCTTGAGCACGCCTTCAAGACCCAAATGCCTTTAGGAAGAGGAAGAGGTCAAGGAAAAGGAAGAGGAAGAGGCAGAAAGCAGAAAATAGAGTGGAAGAGCTTGACCCTTCACATTCACATGGAAGGAGCAACAGTCAAGGTCAAAGCCAAGGCCAATGCAACAACCAGCAAGGTGGACATCAACACCAACATACTCATGGACAAAGGTATGACAAATCCAATGTCCAATGTCATTATTGCAAGAAATATGGGCACTATGCCAATGAATGTAGAAAGAAGCAAAATGACATGAAAAATAGGCAAAATGCTAATGTAGCAAAAGAAGAAAAGAACCCAAGTAATGTGCTATTATCTTGTAATGTAGCACAAGATAAAGATGATGATGTTTGGTTCTTAGATTCAGGTTGTAGTAATCATATGACTGGAAACAAAGCAATGTTTGCCAATCTAGATGAAGAAGTAAAATCTGAAGTGACCACAGGGACTGATACTAAGATCTCTGTCAAAGGAAAAGGCAGAGTGAGTATTAGAGCAAGAAATGAAATGAAAATTTGTTCTTGATGTATATTATGTTGGATACCGAAATGTACAAAACATCAGTTGGCGACTCTGTAAATAAAGGTTCTGATATGGTACAAAGATGATGTGTGCACGATAAAAGATATTCCTCCAAACGAAAAATTGTGCTTTTGAAATTCAAATGACTTCGACAATAGAATGTTTTAAAGCTCAAGCTCGTATTGACTTGAAGCAAGGAAAAAACATAATGGCGAAAGTAACACGAAGAAGCTTTTCGGAAAAGGCAAAAGATGAATTGAAGTTTAGCAACATCGAGATTTAAGGTTCTCAATTGGGAGGATTAAATTTCTTTTGGCACGGAGAAAAAGGAATATTAAGGGTTTGCCATTGATTAAAAGCTTACGACGAGCCTATGTGAAGGCTGCATCTTGGGAAAACAACACAGAGAAAATTTTCCTTCAGGGAAAAGCATAAGGGCGAAAGCACCTTTGGAGATAATCCACTCAGACTTGTGTGGGCCGATGCAGACAGCATCTGTTTCGGGCAGCAATTACATGCTGACCTTCATAGATGATTTCACAAGAAAAGTGTGGGTTTATTTTCTGAAATATAAGAGTGAAGTCTTTCAGAAATTTTTCCACTTTAAATCTCTTGTAGAGAAACAGAGCAGGTTGCATATTAAAGTTCTCAGAACCGACAGAGGAGGAGAATACATATAAAAGGAGTTTCTGCGTTTTTGCAGAGAGAACGACATACACAAGCAGTTTACCACAAGGTACACACCGCAACAGAATGGAGTCGCTGAAAGGAAAAATCGAACCATAATGGAAATGGTGAGAAGTATGCTAAAGGAAAAACACTTGTCGAATGAGTATTGGGAAGAAGCAGCAAACTGTGCTGCTTATATTTTAAATAGATGCCCTACAAAAGCTGTGAGGAACAAAGTTCCAGAAGAAGCGTGGAGTGGCAGAAAATAGGGAGTCACCCACATGAGAGTTTTTGGGTGTGTTGCATATGCACACATTCCAGACAAGTTGAGAAAGAAATTGGATAGTAAGGGGGAGAAGTGCATTTTCCTTGGATATTGTGAAGATTCCAAAGGATACAGATTGTATAACCCATCCACAAAGAAGTTTGTAATAATTAGAGATGTGCAATTCATTGAAGAAGAAGCGTGGGATGGAAGCAATGAGAAAACAGTAAATGTTAAAAACTGTTTATCTCATGATGAAGAAGAAGGAGATGTGGTTGAGATTAATAACCCATCCGTTGCACAACCTCTAGCAACGCAAGGACAGCAAGGGACGCCTCAAGCGGCAGCGAGAACACCCTTGAGAAGAAGCGGGAGTGCATCTCCAAGCACACCACATGGAGCAGAAATGAGTGCTTCATCAAGCACGTCTACACCAAGTGAACGAGGAACAAGGTTCAGAAGCCTTAGAGAAATTTATGAGCAAGGAGAAGCAAATGAAGGTATGAATTCCCTATTTTCTTTGTATTGTCAAGTTGATGATCCTATTCATTTTGAAGATGCTATTAAAGATTGAAAATGGATAGAAGCTATGGATGAAGAAATTAAAGCCATAGAGAAGAACAAAACATGGGAGTTGGTTGATCTCCCAGAAGGTAAAGAAGTCATTGGAGTAAAATGAGTCTATAAGACCAAAAGTAATGCTGAAGGAAAGATAGAGAGACACAAGGTCAGACTTGTTGTCAAGGGATATAAGCAGAAGCATGGGATTGAATATGAATAAACTTTTGCACCAGTTGCAAGAATGGAGACAGTGAGAGCAGTGTTGTCCATAGTAGCACAAAACAAATGGAAAGTATACCAGATGGATGTAAAATCCGCATTTTTAAATGGAGTTTTAATGGAAGAGGTATATGTGGAACAACCTCTCGGATATGAGAAGAAAGGCCAAGAGCATAAGGTCTACAGATTGAAGAAAGCTCTTTATGGGCTGAAGCAAGCACCAAGAGCGTGGTATAGTAGGATAGATTCCTATCTACTGTAAAATGGATTTGAGAAGTGTGAGGGAGAACCCACCCTCTACATCAAAGAAAAGGATTGTAAAATACTCATTGTTGTTTTATATGTTGATGATTTAATTTTTACAGGTAATGATGATTGCCTTGTTGAAAATTTTAAAACAGTCATGAAGAATGAATTTGAAATGACTGACATGGGTTTATTAAGATACTTCTTGGGAATAGAAGTAGAGCAAGGTGAGAAAGGGATTTTTATATCTCAAGCAAAGTATGTGAATCAGGTTCTAGAAAGATTTAATATGCAGGAGTGCAAAGCTGCGATTACTCCCACGGTAATGGGATTGAAACTGAGTAAAGATGACATCAGTAAGGATTTTGATCCAAGTTTGTATAAAATCATAGTTGGCAGCCTCATGTATTTGACTGCAACTAGGCCAGATATTATGCATGCTGTTAGTTTAATTTCTAGATTTATGGAGAAGCCAAAAGAAGCACATTGGCAAGCAGCAAAGAGAATTCTGAGGTATGTGAAAGGAACAAAAAGATTTGGTATTCTGTATACAGCTTCAGAAAATTCAGAGTTAGTTGGACACACTGACAGTGATTGGGCTGGAAGTGTAGATGATCGGAAGAGCACTTCCGGTTATGTTTTTCATATGGGTTCAGGAGCCATTTCACGGGCTTCTAAGAAACAGCCGATTGTAGCATTATCTACAGCAGAGGCAGAATATGTGGCAGCTACAGCAGCAGCGTGTCAAGCAAATTGGATGAGATGAATGTTAAGAAGTTTATGCCAAGAACAGGTAAAAGGGACAGTGATTTATTGTGATAATAGCTCAGCTATTGCATTGTCAAAGAATTCTGTGTTTCACAAAAGAACGAAGCACATAGACACAAAGTTTCACTATATCAGAGAATTAGTGAACAATGGTGAAATTGTTTTGCAGCATTGTAAAACAGAGGAGAAATATGCAGATATTTTGACAAAGCCACTGGCACAGAAAGCATTTGAATTTTTAAGGAAATGTTTGGGTATGATGGATAACTCAGCAGCTGACTTTAAGGGGGAGTGTTGAAATATTAAAGTCACCTACTGTGCCTTTGAGCAGAAGAAACGAGTACAGCAGCAGCTACAGAGATTGAGTGTACAACAACACGTTGTTAAGAGGAATGGAGAAAATCCGTAAGGAAGAATTTAATAATTGATGGGCCGCAGCCATGAACAAAGAGGAGAATTAATTTTGAATGATGGGCGAAGTCATTTTTGACAGAGGAATGGAGATTTCCCATAGATTTAAACTACGGAGGAGCCGTTTTATTTAAAATAGTAATTTCGGGCTTTAACGCCCTCAACAACCAAAAAAGAATGAAATTGATTAAACAGGCGGAGAACTTAAACTTCATGAAAAGGCCGGACAAGTGGTCGCTACCACTTAAGCGCCAAAGCGCAAATCGCAGAGCGCAGTTTTCAGTTTTCAGAAGTGAAGTGTCTTGTTGATATGGAAATCTACGATATGTGATCGTTGCACCATCGCACGATCGCAACATCGCAATATTACAGTATCACCCTCTGCCCACACCAGAGTTTCGTTAAAATTGCGATGTGCGATCATCGCGCCATCGCACGATCGCACAACCGCATGTTATATATATGTTCCGCCATGTGTTATCGTAAGTGTTGAATATTGCGATGTGCGGTCGTCACGCCATCGCACGATCGCACCATCGCATGTTACAAGTGTTCCTCCATATGTTTTCGCATGTTTGAAAGTTGCGATATGCGCCATCGCATTATTGCAAGTTTTGTTGTTCCGCCATTCCGCCATCGCAAACTGCAAAATGGCCGATTACGATGTGGTCCCCACTCGTACATCGCGCCAATGTTAAAGTTGTATGTTGTGCAAAGGTTTTTCCTTTGTATTTTGATTTATTTCTTTGCTTTATGTTTTATTTCTTTTATTTTGGGTTTTGTTCCCGCCGCGCTATATAAAGTGAAAAAGCCCATGAGGCTTATTGTATTGTAATTGTAATACGTTGTATTGCTGTAACCGCTGTGTGAGAGCCCGCAGGCAAGAAAACCACAGTAAGAAGAATAGAGCACTGTTTGTGCGTTCTTGAGAGACAGAGAGAAATTTTATTTTGAAGCACTGCGTGTGTAGCAGTCTTGATAGTATTTTGTGAATCCCTCACTATTGAGGAAGAATTCTGTAACGTTTTTTTAGGTTCTGTTTAATGAAATAGAAGGAAGCATTTTCATGCCATCTCTGTCTGCAAGCGAATTTTAGTTTTTAAGCTTCTCTGTGTTGAAGAGGGGAGTTTTATTCTCTCCATTTCTATTGTTTGGAATTCTCCAAAAATTCCAACAGAATTTGGGCTCAAGCTTTAACACAACACATCCAAATTGAGCAAGAAAAGAATCTGCGAAATCCGTTGTGGGCAGTGAGGGAGGTGGGGTTCGCAAGTGTATCAACATTTTGAGGCAATAGATGTGAATTAAAGAAGATATACACCTGTGGAGTCAGTGTTTTTCTGTTTTGATTGTAGATAATGTTTTTTGTTTTTTTGTTTTTTTTTTTAAAGAGTTATAAAGTTTAAATTTGAACAGAATTCGAATTCCATTGGGTACTTAAAAAAAATTGACTCTTTAAAATCCAATATGGAATAAATTTGGGAGTATACATTTTACATATACTGAAAAATATATATTTTTTCTAAATATAAAAAAAAACCTCATAAATTCTCCAACGCTAATGCTTAATGGTTAAAAAGTTATAAACAATTTCAATTTAAAATAATTCAAAATATTAAAAAACGAAAACAGTATCAAATTTGATAATAATAATAAAATTGGTTAATAACAAAAGAAATAAATATAAAAAATCTCACATATAAAAAAAATCATTTCTCAACCATTAAATAAATTCATATAAATTTAACTAATATTAAAAACTATTCCACAATTTAGAAACTATTAAATTATATAACATATATTTATGTAACACTTATATAAACTTATTAATCTTTTTAGTCATGTTGCATTAAACATAAATTCCTCTAATTATCAGCAATGCTCACAGTTTGGTGAAAAACACTCGTTAATCAAAGTCGAAGGAAAAATATATTTGTAGTAAAAGAAAAATAAATTTGTGTGAACAAAAATATTTAGTTTAGTTTTCAAATTAAATATAAATAAATAAATAAAGTGGGGACAATATAAATAAAGATGGTTTAAAGTGAAGAAAGTACAAAGTTTATTTTATGAAAGCATTTTATCATACAATTTTTTTAATTTAAATGTGTGTTTCAAAATGTAAAGCAATGCAATATATGCATCCCTCATAGAACGTTTTCAATTAAATAAACCTATTGGCTTCTCTTTGCACCTTTTGGGGCAATTTCTAGTTTATCTTATTTCTAATTATCGGTTAGCTTTGATGGAACATAATTCACCTAGTGGAGGACATTATATTTTCAGTATGTGTCAGAGTCTAAACAATAATTTTAAAATAAAAAGGACTAATTTTCTAAGTGGACATTGTTGTGGTAAACAATAACCCCATTTTATTTTAGTATCATAATAAAAATAGGACCCATACAAATTTTCATTTTTTTTTACTTGAGTAAAATTTACAGTTTAACATATATTTTGACTATAATCTGATTTTCTGCTTTATTTAATAAAATTTGAATTTTCACTTTATTTAATAAAATATTATAATAAGGCTTTATAACCAAGAACCATGGTACCCCAGGGGCTTCCGCTATGGCTCTGCAACACGCTGTCGCCGTCACAGATATTTCAACCCGGGCTCCTCACGCTTTCGCAGCTGAAGACCCTTCAACAGCATTCGCCGTCTTCGAAGTAAAACCCAAATCGGCTCTAGTTGTCTCTGAAGCAAAGGGCGGTGGAACAAAATCCCCCGTCGACCGAAAGGCAGATACGGTGCTTCCCCTTGGCTTCGAGCACCGGCGTCCTGTTTCAATAGATGGCGAAGGCAATCTGCGAGTTGGGTTTTCAGAACAGGAACCCACGGACTTGGAGCTATCAGTCCACGACAGTCCATGCAATCTGGATCAGCCCGCCTTCAAAACAGAGGACGCTGCCAAGAATCTCGCCGGCGGCCATTCAGCTATGAACTCGAAAACATACTGCCTACCGGAAAGGAAGGCAGCCGAACACTGTAAGGATGCCCAAGGGCATTTGGGCGTACACGCGGCTGGAGGCAGGAATGGATCTGATCTCAGATCCACGACTTTAGAACGATTTCTCATTGACCAAGGCAAGAAATCTGAGATCAGTCTCTCGATTTCTCCCCTGCCTCAGACAAGAACATAGCTGCCAAAATCCGAACAGCAGAACCTCCTGCCAGCCCCAGAAATAGTGGCAGCAGAGTCCATGCAAGTTGGGGAACGGAAAGGCGCTCCTCAAGCTGGTTTATCAGGTAACTTTTCGATTTATCACCCTCAGCAAAGTCTACCCTCTTGCTTTCAAATCCAGCTCTTACTTCTCTCGGGCAAGACGCTACTGCTTTGGGTGACTGCTTCAGATTTGGTGCTTAACCTCCTGCGAGAGCTGGAGCTCAGATTGGGCATCCCCTCAGCCTTTCTGAGACTGACCTATGAAGGCAAACAGCTCGATGAGCCTCTGCCCCTGTCTTTTTACAGCATTGAAAGAGATGCTGTAGTAATTCTCTCTTCACGCCTGCGAGGAGGAGCAGCTGGGCAGTCCTCCTCGGCTCCTACCTTCTCTTATAAAGATGCAGTTCATGCTCAGAACCCCAAACCCTCTGCTGGCCCCAAACCCCAGCCTTTTCTGGTTGACAAGCTGGATGAAGCACCTTCTGTTGAGGTCTCTCTACCATATGTCACAGAAGATCTTCAAAAATATGCAGAGCGAGCCCTCATCTGCAGATTCAATGGGCTTTGGCCGCAAACCAAGGAACTCTTTGATTGGATCTACGATAACTGGACCAGCAAGTGCCTCGTTAGCTGCTGCTCACGAGGGTTCTTCATAGTATTGTTCGATCATGCAAAGAATTATGAACAGGCCTTACAGAAAGGTCCCTGGTTTTTTGGAAATGCTGGGCTCTTCTTAACCCAATGGTTCCCAGATTTCGACCCTGCAACAGCTACCATCACCAGGACCCCTGTTTGGGTCAGACTGCCCAACCTTCCTGTCCATCTATGGCAGCTGGCAGTGTTCAGGCGCATGGGCGATACCCTGGGACGCTTCCTCGATGTTGATTATGAAAGGCCACTTCAGGGCCTCTACACATATGCCAGAATGTGTGTGGAGGTTGACATCAGCAAAGGCCTGCCCGAACAAATCATCCTCAAGGTTGGTGATCTTGTCTGGACTCAGTACTTACACTATGAGAACACTGCTTTCCGTTGCCGCCACTGCAACCAAACAGGGCATCTACAGAACTCATACCCCACTCTTGCAGAAACAAAGACTAAAGGAGTTCATACAAAGTCCAAATCCAAAAAATGGACTCCCTGTACCCCGCCGCCTGCTGCAAATTATACTTCCTCGAGCTCTGATAATGATGGGAGTGAAGCAGATTCAGACCTTGCTCCTCAGACTCAGAAACTGTCCACGGATGCTCCCAAGCATCCCCCTGATACAATAGTCACTCAGAAGCGTAGTCATGAGTCCGCCTCCTCCGATTCAGATAAGGAGGCCCCTCTCTTGGAGAACTCCAGTCTTCAAATTGTCCCAGCACATCCTCACCAGGATGGCTGGGTTAAAGTCAACAAAAAGAAAGGGAAGAAATTTCGTGTAGAAAACTCTACCAATTCTGGGTAGAAGTCGGTTCCTTCCTGTTTTTAGTTGTTTATTGCTGCTCCTCGTTTGTCTCATCTCTCTTTCCGGGGACCGAAGTTGATTTTTTATCATTTCCGGTTGGCCGTGTTGTTGTCTCTCTTGAATGTACTTTCTCCTGTACCATATTTTCACTTAATAGAATTAGTCCAATTCAGAAAAAAAAAAAAAAAAAAAAAAAAGAACCATGGTACCCGAGATATATGTATCAGGCCTTTTCATTAACCTTTCGCAGTCATTATTGTTGGAATTTAATTTCAACGACAGCACAACACCGAATAGGTTTAAACACAGCGCAGGGACGAGGCAGTTAACCAGTAGCAGAGACCAAGCAGTAATCCAATTCCGCGGGGGTCGATGAAGTGTTGAGGCTGGAGTTGTGAACCCCCCCGGGATCTGCTAATGTCATCATCAGCGGGGTCCACATGCCACAAGTCATACGTTATATGTTAATACGATATACGGGGTTAATGCTTAACGTTTAATTTTTAACGTTATATTTGTTTTATTTTTAATATATATAACACATATATATTAAAAGGCCCGAAAAAAAAAATATATCCACAGTGAATGTTTTTTCATTGTAAGCATAGCAGTGCGGGGGAGAAAAAGATCTAGGTGCCATCAATGCATTTTTCAAGCGGTGCCAGCAGAATTTATGATGCCATTAATGAATTTTTTAAGCAGTGAATTTTGTCAACGAATGACATTAAATTCAATCTGAGATATTTTGTTAATATACAGAAACAAGGTCATTTTGTAAAGTTAAGTTTTTTTTTTTTTGCATAGCAAAGTGTGAATTTGGAAATACACAGCAGCGTATTTTTCTAGAGAGACAGAGTGTTTTGTATTTTTGCACAGCAGTGTGAAAAACTTGTATACACAGCAGTGTTTGTCTTATAAAAGACAGAGTGATATTTTAGTGAATGAAAGAGTGATAATTTTTGAACTGTGTTTGCAGTAGTCAAATTATTTTGTAAGCTCTCTGAGTTGAGGAAGAATCTGTATCAGTTTTTTTTATGAAATATATATATTTTTTTTATGTGAAAAATCTGTCACTGTGGATGCAATTTTGAATATTTCTCTGTGTTAAGGAAGGGACTTTTATTATTTTGGAATTTTGAAACATTCCAACCTGGTATCGGAGCTAGTCCAGGCTATTTGAAAGTCAAATAAGCTGAAGGAAGGAATTCTTTGTTGCAGCAACTTCTCCAGCAGTGTGAAGACTCAGCCAAAGGAATCCAAAGGTATTTTTCTATACAGTTTTTGTGTTACTGTTGCAAAACAGTCAGTTAATTTTAAACACACAGTCAAGTGTTTTTGAATCATAGTTAAGAGTGTAGAATGGCTGGAGCCAGCACTGGTATGGGTATGGGAAATATCCATCTCCCACAATTTAATGGGAAAAATTATGACTACTGGTCAATAACTATGAGAGCTTTATTTGTCTCCCAAGACTTATGGGAATTTGCTGAGGATGGCTTTGAAGAGCCAGCGAATGAAGCAGAGTTTTTTGTGTTAACTCAGGAAGAAAGAGAGATTCTGAACAACAATAAGAAGAAAGATGCCAAGGCTCTTTTCTTCTTGTATCAAGCAGTACATGAGAGTGTGTTTCCGAGGATAGCAACAACTAACAGATCCAAAGAAGCATGGCAGACTCTTATGACAGCTTATCAAGGAATGGAGAAAGTGAAGACATCAAAACTTCAGTTGCTGAGGAGAGACTTCGAGACTCTCTGTATGAAAGAGTTAGATAATATTGACTCATTCTTCACTCATGTGATTGGAATGGTCACACAAATAAGATCTCATGGCGAGACTCTTGAAGATAAGAGGATTGTGGAAAAACTCTTGAGAAGTTTACCCTCAAGGTTCGATGTGATTGTCACCACCATAAAGGAGACTAGGGATCTCACAAAGTTTTCAGTGGATGAGCTACACGCATCACTGATGACCCATGAACAGAGATTGGGTAGGAGTGAAAACTCATCTCTAGAACATGCTTTTAAGACCTAGATGTCTTTCGGAAGAGGAACAGGGCAAGGCAGAGGAAACAAAAGAGGAAGAGGCAGAAGCCAAAACAGAGGTGGAAGGAACAACCCTTCATATTCACACGGAAGGTGCAACAGTCAAAGTCACAGCCATGGCCAAGGCAGAAGCCAGCAAAGTGGTCAGCAGAATGCTCAAGGACAAAGGTATGATAAGTCCAATGTCCAATGTTACCATTGTAAAAAATATGGTCATTATGCTAATGAATGTAGAAAGAAGTAGTAAGAAATGACAAGTAGAACTAGTGTAAATTTCACTAAGGAAAATAGTAGCCAAAATAATTTGTTTTTAGCTTGTAATATGGCTGAAGAAAAAAGTGAGGATTTATGGTTTCTAGACTGCGGTTGTAGTAACCATATGACAGGAAACTTAGCAATGTTTTCTATGTTAGATGAAAGTGTGTAGTCACAAGTCACACTAGGAACTGATAGCAAAGTTTCTGTTATGGGAAAAGGAGATGTAAATGTTCTAACAAGATTAGGTGCAAAGAAATCCATATCAGATGTTTATTATGTTCCACGAATGAAATGTAATCTCTTAAGTATTGGACAGCTTGTCCATTAGGGATATAATGTTTTCTTTGAGGATGATGTTTGTACCATCATGGATAAACCACCTAGCAAACTATGTATTGCTAAAGTGAAGATGACAAGGAACAGGATGTTCCCTCTCAGGATGAGAGCAGATTTGAAAAATGGTGAAGAGAAAGTAGTAGTTGCACAAGAGACATTCCAAAGCGAACCAAAAGATAATAAATGGTTATGGCACTTGAGATTTGGACATCTCAACTTTGGAGGTCTTAATCTGTTGAACAAAAAAGGAATGGTAAGTGGTTTACCATTGATAGAGAAACCAGACAGCCTTTGTGAAGGTTGTATCTTGGGGAAACAACACAGAGAAAGTTTTCCTTCCGGGAAAAGAATAAGGGCAAAAGCACCCTTATAAATTGTCCACTCAGATGTGTGTGGACCGATGCAAACTCCATCGCTTGCAAGCAGCCACTATGTGTTAACATTCATAGATGATTTAGAAAAACTTGGGTTTACTTTTTGAAAAACAAAAGGGAAGTGTTTGAAAATTTTTGCAATTTCAAAGCACTTGTTGAGAACCAGAGTGGGCTGCATATCAAAGTCTTAAGGACTGATAGAGGAGGTGAGTATATCTTTAAATATTTTCTACGTTTTTGTAGAGAAAATGGTATTCAAAAGCAGTTTACAACTAGATATACTCCACAGCAAAATGGAGTAGCCAAAAGGAAGAACCGAACCATAATGGACATGGCAAGGAGTATGTTAAAGGCAAAGCATTTTCCTAATGATTATTGGGCTGAAGCTGTACATTGTGCAACGTACATTCTAAATAGGTGCCCTACAAAAGTAGTAATGAACAAAGTGCCGGAAGAGGCATGGAGTGGCACAAAGCAAAGTGTCACACACATGAAGGTTTTTGGATGTGTAGCTTATGCGCACATTCCAGATCAGCTAAGGAAGAAGTTGGACAGCAAGGGGGAGAAATGTATTTTCATTGGATACAGTGAGGAATCCAAAGCATACAGGTTATATAACCCATCCAGCAAGAAGTTTATTGTGAGCAGAGATGTTCAGTTCATTGAAGAGGAAGCCTGGGATGGAAGCATAGAGAAGACAACAAATGTTAAACACTGTTTATCTCATGATGAAAATGATGATGAGTTGGATGAAATAAATCCACAAACAACAACACCAACAAAAGAGCAGTAGAGCACACCCTTGAGGAAAAATGAAAGTGCTTCTCCAAGCACACCACAAGGAGGAAATTCAAGTGCCTCTTCAAGTACTTGTACATCTACTGAAAGAGGTAAGAAATTCAGAAGTTTGAAAGATATTTATGAACAAGATATAGCTAATGAAGTTATCAATTCTTTGTTTGCTTTAAATTTTCATGTTGATGATCATGTTCATTTCGAAGAAGCTATCAAGGATAAGAAATGGATAGAAGCTATGGATGAGGAGATTAATGCCATAGAAAGAAACAAAACTTGGGATTTGGTTGAACTCCCAAAAGGTAAAGATGTTATTGGAGTTAAATGGGTCTACAAGACCAAGAGTAATGCTGAAGGCAAAATAGAGAGACATAAGGCAAGGCTTGTTGTCAAAGGCTATAAACATAAGCATGGGATAGATTATGAGGAAACTTTCGCAACGGTTGCTAGAATGGAAACCGTGAGAGCAGTGTTGTCCATAGTAGCACAAAACATGTGGAAATTTTACCAAATCGACGTGAAGTTAGCATTTCTGAATGGAGTGTTAATGGAATAGGTTTACATTGAACAACCTCTCGGCTATGAAAAGAAAGGCCAAGAGCACAAAGTATGCAAGTTGAAGAAAGCTCTTTATGGGCTGAAGCAAGCGCCAAGAGCATGGTACAGTAGGATAGATTCCTATCTACTGGAAAATGGATTTGAAAAGTGTGAGGTAGAACCCACCCTCTACATCAAAGAAAAATATGGTAAAATCTTGATTGTAGTTTTGTATGTTGATGATGTTATTTTTACAGGTAATGATGATTACCTTATTGAAAATTTTAAAACAGTCATGAAAGAAGAATTTGAAATGACTGACATGGGTTTGTTGAGATACTTCTTGGGAATAGAAGTAGAATAAGATGAAAATGGGATTTTTATCTCACAGGCAAAGTATGTTAATGAGGTGCTTGAAAGATTTAACATGCAGGAATGCAAAGCAACAATCACTCCCACAGTGATGGGATTAAAACTCAGCAGAGAGGACAACAACAAGGATTTTGATCCTAGCTTGTACAAAAGCATAGTTGGCAGCCTTATGTATTTGACTGCAACTAGGCCAGACATAATGCATGCTGTTATTTAATTTCCAAATTCATGGAGAAGCCAAAGGATGCACATTAGCAGGGAGAAAAAAGAATTCTGAGGTATGTTAAAGGTACAAAGAGGTTTGGTATTTTTTATACTGCTTCAGAAAGTTCAGATTTAGTTGGATACACTGACAGTGATTGGGATGGAAGTGTTGATGATCGGAAGAGTACTTCCGGTTATGTTTTTCACATGGGTTCAGGAGCCATTTCATGGGCTTCTAAGAAACAACCCATTGTGGCATTGTCTACAGCAGAAGCAGAATATGTGGCAGCTACAGCAGCAGCGTGTCAAGCAGTTTGGATGAGAAAAATGTTGAGAAGTTTATGTCAAGAACAGGTAAAAGGGACAATGATCTTTTGTGACAATAGCTCAGCTATTGCATTGTCTAAAAATTCTATTTTTCATAAAAGGACAAAGCACATTGACACCAAGTTTCATTTCATACGTGAATTGGTTAACAATGGTGAGATAGTTTTGCAACATTGCAGAACAGAGGATCAATTTGCAGATATCCTCACAAAGCCACTTGCGCAGAAAAGCTTTGAACATTTCAGGAAATTCCTGGGTATGCAGGAAAACCCAGCAGTTGAAATTAAGGGGGAGTGTTGGAATTTAATTTCAACGGCAGCACAACACCGAATAGGTTTAAACACAACGCAGGGACGAGGCAGTTAACCGGCAGCAGAGACCAAGCGGTAATCCAATTCCGCGGGGGTCGATGAAGTGTTGATGCTGGAGTTATGAACCCCCACAGGAGCTGCTGTTGTCATCATCAGCGGGGTCCACATGCCACAAGTCATACGTTATATGTTAATACGATATACGGGGTTAATGCTTAACGTTTAATGTTTAACGTTATATTTGTTTTATTTTTAATATATATAACACATATATATTAAAAGGCCCCAAAAAAAAAAAATATCCACAGTGAATGTTTTTTCATTGTAAGCACAGCAGTGCGGGGGAGAAAAAGATCTAGGTGCCATCAATGCATTTTTCAAGCGGTGCCGGCAGAATTTATGATGCCATTAATGAATTTTTTAAGCAGTGATTTTTGTCAATGAATGACATTAAATTCAATCTGAGATATTTTGTTAATATACAGAAACAGAGTCATTTTGTAAAGTTAATTTTTTTTTTTGCATAGCAAAGTGTGAATTTGGAAATACACAGCAGCGTATTTTTCTAGAGAGACAGAGTGTTTTGTATTTTTGCACAGCAGTGTGAAATACTTGTATACACAGCAGTGTTTGTCTTATAAAAGACAGAGTGATAATTTTTGAATTGTGTTTGCAGCAGTCAAATTATTTTGTAAGCCCTCTGAGTTGAGGAAGAATCTGTATCAATTTTTTTTATGAAATAGAAATTTTTTTTTTATGTGAAAACTCTGTCACTGTGGATGCAATTTTGAATATTTCTCTGTGTTAAGGAAGGGACTTTTATTATTTTGGAATTCTGAAACATTCCAACCTGGTATCGGAGCTATTCCAGGCTATTTGAAAGTCAAATAAGATGAAGGAAGGAATTCTTTGTTGCAGCAGCTTCTCCATCAGTGTGAAGACTCAACCAAAGGTATTTTTCTATACAGTTTTTGTGTTACTGTTGCAAAACAGTCAGTTAATTTTAAACACACAGTCAAGTGTTTTTGAATCATAGTTAAGAGTGCAGAATGGCTGGAGCCAGCACTAGTATGGGTATGGGAAATATCCATCTCCCACAATTTAATGGGAAAAATTATGACTACTGGTCAATAACTATGAGAGATTTATTTGTCTCCCAAGACTTATGGGAATTTGTTGAGGATGGCTTTGAAGAGCCAGTGAATGAAGCATATTTTTTTGTGTTAACTCAGGCAGAAAAAGAGATTCTGAAGAGAAATAAGAAGAAAGATGCCAAGGCTCTTTTCTTCTTGTATCAAGCAGTACATGAGAGTGTGTTTCTGAGGATAGCAGCAGCTAACAGATCCAAAGAATCATGGTAGACTGTTATGACAGCTTATCAAGGAATGGAGAAAGTGAAGACAACAAAACTTCAGTTGCTGAGGAGAGACTTTGAGACTCTCTATATGAAAGAGTCAGATAATATTGACTTATTCTTCACTCATGTTATTGGAATGGTCACACAAATAAGATCTCATGGTGAGACTCTTGAAGATAAGAGGATTGTGGAAAAACTCTTGAGAAGTTTACCTTCAAGATTCGGTGTGATTGTCACCACCATAGAGGAGACTAGGGATCTCACAAAGTTTTCAGTGGATGAGCTACATGCATCACTGATGGCCCATGAACATATATTGGGTAGGAGTGAAAACTTTATCTCTAGAACATGCTTTTAAGACCCAGATGTCTTTCAGAAGAGGAAGAGGGCAAGGCAGAGGAAACAAAAGAGGAAGAGGCGGAAGCCAAAACAGAGGTGGAAGGAACAACCCTTCACATTCACATGGAAGGTGCAACAGTCAAAGTCACAGCCACGACCAAGGCAAAAGCCAGCAAAGTGATCAACATAATGCTCAAGGACAAAGGTATGATAAGTCCAATTTCCAATGTTACCATTGTAAAAAATATGGTCATTATGCTAATGAATGTAGAAAGAAGCAACAAGAAATGGCAAGTAGAACTAGTGTAAATTTCACTAAGGAAAATAGCAGCCAAAATAATTTGTTTTTAGCTTGTAATATGGCTGAAGAAAAAAGTGAGGATTTATGGTTTCTAGACTTCGGTTGTAGTAACCATATGACAGGAAACTTAGCAATGTTTTCTATGTTAGATGAAAGTGTGCAGTCACAAGTCACACTAGGAACTGATAGCAAAGTTTCTGTTATGGGAAAAGGAGATGTAAATGTTCTAACAACATTAGGTGCAAAGAAATCCATAGCAGATGTTTATTATGTTCCAGGAATGAAATGTAATCTCTTAAGTATTGGACAACTTGTCCATAAGGGATATAATGTTTTATTTGAGGATGATGTTTGTACCATCATGGATTAACCACCCAGCAAACTATGTACTGCTGAAGTGAAGATGACAAGGAACAGGATGTTCCCTCTCAGGATGAGAGCAGATTTGAAAAATGGTGAAGAGAAAGCAGCAGTTGCACAAGAGACATTCCAAAGCGAACCAAAAGATGATAAATGGTTATGGCACTTGAGATTTGGACATCTCAACTTTGGAGGTCTTAATCTGCTGAACAGAAAAGGAATGGTAAGTGGTTTACCATTGATAGAGAAACCGGACAGCCTTTGTGAAGTATGTATCTTGGGGAAACAACATAGAGAAAGTTTTCCTTCCGGGAAAAGCATAAGGGCAAAATCACCCTTAGAAATTGTCCACTCAGATGTGTGTGGACCGATGCAAACTCCATCGCTTGCAAGAAGCCACTATGTGTTAACATTCATAGATAATTTTACAAGAAAAACTTGGGTTTACTTTTTGAAAAACAAAAGTGAAGTGTTTGAAAAATTTTGCAATTTCAAAGCACTTGTTGAGAACCAGAGTGGGTTGCATATCAAAGTCTTAAGGACTGATAGAGGAGGTGAGTATATCTC
This sequence comes from Pinus albicaulis, assembly GCA_034641835.2. Classification (NCBI taxonomy): domain Eukaryota; kingdom Viridiplantae; phylum Streptophyta; class Pinopsida; order Pinales; family Pinaceae; genus Pinus; species Pinus albicaulis. Next base: position 1,637,216,511 of record CM076579.1, on the reverse strand, counting down.
TAAAGATTTTCTACGTTTTTGTAGAGAAAATGGTATTCAAAAGCAGTTTACAACTAGATATACTCCGCAGCAAAATGGAGTAGCCGAAAGGAAGAGCCGAACCATAATGGACATGGCAAGGAGTATGTTAAAGGCAAAGCATTTGCCTAATGATTATCGGGCTGAAGCTGTACATTGTGCAGCGTACATTCTAAATAGGTGCCCTACAAAAGCAGTAATGAACAAAGTGTCGGAAGAGGCATGGAGTGGCACAAAGCAAAGTGTCACACACATGAAGGTTTTTGGATGTGTAGCTTATGCACATATTCCGGATCAGCTAAGGAAGAAGTTGGACAGCAAGGGGGAGAAATGTATTTTCATTGGATACAGTGAGGAATCCAAGGCATATAGGTTATATAACCCATCCAGCAAGAATTTTATTGTGAGCAGAGATGTTCAGTTCATTGAAGAGGAAGCCTGGGATGGAAGCATAGAGAAGATAGTAAATGTTAAACACTATTTATCTCATGATGAAAATGAGGATGAGTTGGCTGAAATACATCCCCAAACAGCAAGACCAAGAAAAGAGCAGCAGAGCACACCCTTGAGGAAAAATGAAAGTGCTTCTCCAAGCACACCACAAGGAGGAAATTCAAGCGCTCTTCAAGTACTTGTACATCTACTGAAAGAGGTAAGAAATTCAAAAGTTTGAAAGATATTTATGAACAAGATATAGCTAATGAAGGTATCAATTCTTTGTTTGCTTTATATTGTCATGTTGATGATCCTGTTCATTTCGAAGAATCTATCAAGGATAAGAAATGGATAGAAGCTATGGATGAGGAGATTAATGCCATAGAAAGAAAAAAAACTTGGGATTTGGTTGAACTCCCAAAAGGTAAAGATGTTATTGGAGTTAAATGGGTCTACAAGACCAAGAGTAATGCTGAAGGCAAAATAGAGAGACACAAGGCAAGGCTTGTTGTCAAAGGCTATAAACAGAAGCATGGGACAGATTATGAGGAAACTTTCGTACCGATTGCTAGAATGGAAACCGTGAGAGCAGTGTTGTCCATAGCAGCACAAAACAAGTGGAAAGTTTACCAAATGGACGTGAAGTCAGCATTTCTGAATGGAGTGTTAATGGAAGAGGTTTACATTGAATAACCTCCCAGCTATGAAAAGAAAGGCCAAGAGCACAAAGTATGCAAGTTGAAGAAAGCTCTTTATGGGATGAAGCAAGCGCCAAGAGTGTGGTACAGTAGGATAGATTCCTATCTACTAGAAAATGGATTTGAAAAGTGTGAGGGAGAACCCACCCTCTACATCAAAGAAAAAGATGGTAAAATCTTGATTGTAGTTTTGTATGTTGATGATGTTATTTTTACAGGTAATGATGATTACCTTATTGAAAATTTTAAAACAGTCATGAAAGAAGAATTTGAAATGATGGACATGGGTTTGTTGAGATACTTCTTGGGAATAGAAGTAGAACAAGATGAAAATGGGATTTTTATCTCACAGGAAAAGTATGTTAATGAGGTGCTTGAAATATTTAACATGCAGGAATGCAAAGCAACAATCACTCCCATAGTGATGGGATTAAAACTCAGCAGAGAGGACAGCAGCAAGGATTTTGATCCTAGCTTGTACAAAAGCATAGTTGGCAGCCTTATGTATTTGACTGCAACTAGGCCGGACATAATACATGCTGTTAGTTTAATTTCCAGATTCATGGAGAAGCCAAAGGATGCACATTGGCAGGCAGAAAAAAGAATTCTGAGGTATGTTAAAGGTACAAAGAGGTTTGGTATTTTTTATACTGCTTCAGAAAGTTCACATTTAGTTGGTTACACTGACAGTGATTGGGCTGGAAGTGTTGATGATCGGAAGAGCACTTCCTGTTATGTTTTTCACATGGGTTCAGGAGCCATTTCATGGGCTTCTAAGAAGCAACCCATTGTGGCATTGTCTACAGCAGAAGCAGAATATGTGGCAGCTACAGCAACAGTGTATCAAGCAGTTTGGATGAGAAAAATGTTGAGAAGTTTATGTCAAAAACAGGTAAAAGGGATAGTGATCTTTTGTGACAATAGCTCAGCTATTGCATTGTCTAAAAATTCTGTTTTTCATAAAAGGACAAAGCACATTGACACCAAGTTTCATTTCATACGGAAAACGGAATTGGTTAACAATGGTGAGATAGTTTTGCAACATTGCAGAACAGAGGATCAATTTGCAGATATCCTCACAAAGCCACTTGTGCAGAAAAGCTTTGAACATTTCAGGAAATGCCTGGGTATGCAGGAAACCCAGTAGTTGAAATTAAGGGGGAGTGTTGGAATTTAATTTCAACGGCAGCACAACACCGAGCAGGTTTAAGCACAGCGCAGGGACGAGGCAATTAACCGACAGCAGAGACCAAGCGGTAATCCAATTCCGCGGGGGTCGATTAAGTGTTGAGGCTGGAGTTGTGAACCACCCCGGGAGCTACTGATGTCATCATCAACGGGGTCCGCATGCCACAAGTCATACGTTATATGTTAATACGATATACGGGGTTAATGCTTAACGTTTAATTTTTAACGTTATATTTGTTTTATTTTTAATATATATAACACATATATATTAAAAGGCCCGAAAAAAAAAAAATTATCCACAGTGAATGTTTTTTCATTGTAAGCACAGCAGTGCGAGGGAGAAAAATATCTAGGTGCCATCAATGCATTTTTCAAGCGGTGCCAGCAGAATTTATGATGCCATTAATGAATTTTTTAAGCGGTGATTTTTGTCAATGAATGACATTAAATTAAATTTGAGATATTTTGTTAATATACAGAAACAGAGTCATTTTGTAAAGTTAAGTTTTTTTTTTGCACAGCAAAGTGTGAATTTGGAAATACACAGAAGCGTATTTTTCTAGAGAGACAGAGTGTTTTGTATTTTTGCACAGCAATGTGAAATACTTGTATACACAGTAGTGTTTGTCTTATAAAAGAAAAAGTGATATTTTAGTGAATGAGAGAGTGATAATTTTTGAACTGTGTTTGCAGCAGTCAAATTATTTTGTAAGCCCTCTGAGTTGAGGAAGAATCTATATCAGTTTTTTTTATGAAATAGAATTTTTTTTATGTGAAAACTCTATCACTGTGGATGCAATTTTGAATATTTCTCTGTGTTAAGGAAGGGTTTTTTATTATTTTGGAATTCTGAAACATTCCAACCTGGTATCGGAGCTAGTCCAGGCTATTTGAAAGTCAAATAAGCTGAAGGAAGGAATTATTTGTTGCAGCAGCTTCTCCAACAGTGTGAAGACTCAACCAAAGGAATCCAAAGGTATTTTTCTATACAGTTTTTGTGTTACTGTTGCAAAACAGTCAGTTAATTTTAAACACACAGTCAAGTGTTTTTGAATCATAGTTAAGAGTGCAGAACGGCTGGAGCCAGCACTGGTATGGGTATGGGAAATATCCATCTCCCACAATTTAATGGGAAAAATTATGACTACTGGTAAATAACTATGAGAGCTTTATTTGTCTCCCAAGACTTATGGGAATTTGTTGAGGATGGCTTTGAAGAGCCAGCGAATGAAGCAGAGTTTTTTGTGTTAACTCGGGCAGAAAGAGAGATTTTGAAGAGAAATAAGAAGAAAGATGCCAAGGCTCTTTTCTTCTTGTATCAAGAAGTACATGAGAGTGTGTTTCCGAGGATAGCAGCAGCTAACAGATCCAAAGAAGCATGGCAGACTCTTATGACGGCTTATCAAGGAATGGAGAAAGTGAAGACAACAAAAATTCAGTTGCTGAGGAGAGACTTTGAGACTCTCTGTATGAAAGAGTCAGATAATATTGAGTCATTCTTCACTCATGTGATTGGAGTGGTCACACAAATAGGATCTCATGGCGAGACTCTTGAAGATAAGAGGATTGTGGAAAAACTCTTGAGAAGTTTACCCTCAAGATTCAATGTGATTGTCACCACCATAGAGGAGACTAGGGATCTCACAAAGTTTTCAGTGGATGAGCTACATGCATCACTAATGACCCATGAACATAGATTGGGTAGGAGTGAAAAATCATCTCTAGAACATGCTTTTAAGACCCAGATTTCTTTTGGAAGAGGAAGAGGGAAAGGCAGAGGAAACAAAAGAGGAAGAGGCAGAAGCCAAAATAGAGGTGGAAGGAACAACCCTTCACATTCACATGGAAGGTGCAATAGTCAAAGTCATAGCCACGGCCAAGGCAGAAGCCAGCAAAGTGGTCAGCAGAATGCTCAAGGAAAAAGGTATGATAAGTCCAATGTCCAATGTTACCATTGTAAAAAATATGGTCATTATGCTAATGAATGTAGAAAGAAGCAGCAAGAAATGGCAAGTAGAACTAGTGTAAATTTCACTAAGGAAAATAGCAGCCAAAATAATTTGTTTTTATTTAAATATACGAAGAAAAAGTGAGGATTTATGGTTTCTAGACTCCGGTTGTAGTAAATCATGAGTGACAGAAAACTTAGCAATGTTTTCTATGTTAGACAAAGTGTGTACCACAAGTCACACTAGGAACCTATAATGTTTCATAGGAAAAAGTATATGTAAATGTTCTAAAATATTAGGTGCAAAGAAATCCATATATGTTTATTATGTTCTTATGAATGAAAATGTAATTCTAAGTATTTGACAGTTTTTCCATATGGAGAGTAATGTTTTTCGAGGATGATGTTTGTACCACTGATAAACCACCCAAAGAACTATGTATTGCTAAAAATGAAGATGACATGTAGTCGTATTAAAACCACCCAAAGAACTATGGTCGAAGTGAAGATGCCAAGGAACAGAATGTTCCCTCTCAGAATGATAGCGGACTTGAAGAATGAAGAAGAGAAAGCAGCAGTGGCACAAGAGATTTTCCAAAGTGTACCAAAAGATGATAATTGGTTATGGCATTTGAGATTTGGACATCTCAACTTTGGAGGTCTTAATTTGTTGAACAGAAAAGGAATGGTAAGTGGTCTACCATTGATAGATAAACCGGACAGCCTTTGTGAAGGTTGTATCTTGGGGAAACAACACAGAGAAATTTTTCCTTCTGGGAAAAGCATAAGGGAAAAACACCCTTAGAGATTGTCCACTCAGATGTATGTGGACCGATGCAGACTCCATCGCTTGCTAGCAGCCACTATGTGTTAACATTCATAGATGATTTTACAAGAAAAAATTGGGTTTACTTTTTGAAAAACAAAAGTGAAGTGTTTGAAAAATTTTGCAATTTCAAAGCACTTGTTGAGAACTAGAGTGGGCTGCATATCAAAGTCCTAAGGACTGATAGAGGAGGTGAGTATATCTCTAAAGATTTTCTACGTTTTTTTGGAGAAAATGGTATTCATAAGTAGTCTATAGCTAGATATACTCCGCAGAAAAATGGAGTAGCCGAAAGGAAGAATAGAACCATAATGGACATGGCAAGGAGTATGTTAAAGGCAAAGAATTTGCCTAATGATTATTGGGCTAAAGTTGTACATTGTGCAGCGTACATTTTGAATAGGTGCCCCACAAAAGCAGTTATGAACAAAGTGTCGGAAGAGGCATGGAGTGGCACAAAGCAAGATGTCACACACATGAAGGTTTCATTCCGTAGCCAGTAATACATTCCGAAGGCAGAAGGAATAAGTTGGACACATGGGAGAATGTATTTTCATTGGATACAAAGGAGAATCCAAGGCATACGTGTTATATAACCCATCCAAGAAGAAGTTTCACAGAGCAGAGATGTCGGCCTTATCAAGGAGGAAGCCCTGGATGAAAGAGAAAGACAAGAAATGTTAAACACCACATCCATACGGAAAACATGATGAGTCATTTCAAATACATCCCAAAACAACAACACCAACAAAAGAGTTAAGAGCACACCCTTGAGTGAAAATGAAAGTGCTTCCAAGCACACCACGAGGAGGAAATTCAAGTGCTTCTTCAAGCATTTGTACACCTAATGAAAGAGGTAAGAAATTCAGAAGTTTGAAAGATATTTATGAAAAAGATATAATAGATGAACGTATCAATTCTTTGTTTGCTTTATATTGTCATGTTGATGATCTTTTTCATTTCGAAGAAGCTATCAAGGATAAGAAATGGATAGAAGCTATGGATGAGGAGATAAATGCCATAGAAAGAAACAAGACTTGGGATTTGTTTGAACTCCCAAAAGGTAAAGATGTCATTGGATTTAAATGGGTTTACAAGAACAAGAGTAATGTTGAAGGAAAAATAGAGAGACACAAGGCAAGACTTGTTGTCAAAGGTTAAAAGCAGAAGCATGGGATAGATTATGAGGAAACTTTCATTTCATTGCCAGAATGAAACCATGAGAGCAAGAGTTGTCCATAGCAAAGACAGACAAAACAAGTGGAAAGTTTAACAATGGACGGAAATCAAAGAGATTAATGGAGTGTTAATGGAAGAGGTTTACATTGAACAACCTCTCGGGGCCTATGAAAAGAAAGGCCAAGAGCACAAAGTATGCAAGTTGAAGAAAGCTCTTTATAATACAAGCACCAGATAAAGCGATAAAGGCAGAAGGAAAAGAGGGGACAGATTCCTATCTACTTGAAAATGGATTTGAAAAGTGTGAGGGAGAACCCACCCTCTACATCAAAGAAAAAGATGGTAAAATCTTGATTGTGGTTTTATATGTTGATGATGTTATTTGGCTGGTAATGATGATTACCTTATTGAAAATTTTAAAACAAATTATGAAAGAAGAATTTGAAATGATCGACATATTTTATGGAGATATTTTGAAGTAGAACAAGATGAAAATGGGATTTTTATCTCACAGGCAAAGTATGTTAATGAGGTGCTTGAAATATTTAACATGCAGGAATGCAAAGCAGCAATCACTCCCAGAGTGATGGGATTAAAACTCCGCAGAGAGGACAGCAGCAAGGATTTTGATCCTAGCTTGTACAAAAGCATAGTTGGCAGCCTTATGTATTTGACTACAACTAGGCCGGACATAATACATGTTGTTAGTTTAATTTCCAGATTCATGGAGAAGCCAAAGGATGCACATTGGCAGGCAGAAAAAAGAATTCTGAGGTATGTTAAAGGTACAAAGAGGTTTGGTATTTTTTATACTGCTTCAGAAAGTTCAGATTTAGTTGGATACACTGATAGTGATTGGGCTGGAAGTGTTGATGATCGGAAGAGCACTTCTTGTTATGTTTTTCACATGGGTTCAAGAGCCATTTCATGGGCTTCTAAGAAACAACCCATTGTGGCATTGTCTACAGCAGAAGCAGAATATGTGGCAGCTACAGCAGCAGTGTGTCAAGAATTTTGGATGAGAAAAAAGTTGAGAAGTTTATGTCAAAAACAGGTAAAAGGGATAGTGATCTTTTGTGACAATAGCTCAGCTATTGCATTGTCTAAAAATTATGTTTTTCATAAAAGGACAAAGCACATTGACACCAAGTTTCATTTCATACATGAATTGGTTAACAATGGTGAGATAGTTTTGCAACATTGCAGAACATAGGATCAATTTGCAGATATCCTCACAAAGCCACTTGTGTAGAAAAGCTTTGAACATTTCAGGAAATTCCTGGGTATGCAGGAAACCCAGTAGTTGAAATTAAGGGGGAGTGTTGGAATTTAATTTCAACGGCAGCACAACACCGAGCAGGTTTAAACACAGCGCAGTGACGAGGCAATTAATCGGCAACAGAGACCAAGCGGTAATCCAATTCCGCGGGGGTCGATGAAGTGTTGAGGCTGGAGTTGTGAACCCCCCCAGGAGCTGCTGATGTCATCATCAGTGGGGTCCACATGCCACAAGTCATACATTATATGTTAATACGATATACGGGGTTAATGCTTAACGTTTAATGTTTAACGTTATATTTGTTTTATTTTTAATATATATAACACATATATATTAAAAGGCCCGAAAAAAAAAATATCCACAGTGAATGTTTTTTCATTGTAAGCACAGCAGTGCGGGGGAATTACTCTGGTCTAGCATTAAGCTATAATTACTCTGGTCTTACAACAATGATCTTAAATTGTGCTATAGTCTTACTGCAACGATCTTGAATCTATGTAATATATTATTATTTCCTCAATAATAAAATGGAAGGATGGAAAGGAATATTCATTCGAATCCTTAAATTTTTGTTTTCTTAAAACTTAAAATGACTTATTCGGTTTCTGTGTCAACTAGTAACACTAAAGAAAACGATTGCAAGGGTTACAATAACCCTTGCAGCCACGAAGGGGGAAGGGACTAATAAGGCCTTATAACCAAGAAAAATTATAACCAACATATATGTGTCAGGCCTTTTCATTAACCTTTCGTGGCCATTCCTTCTATGCTTGAGACATAGCCCGACAAACTTATCATTGGTCGTTCCAAAATTGCACCTTTTAATTCCTTCTGAGATCCACCTCTTGGGATGATGTGGCATGTCATTGTGCATTTTATCTACCTTTAAAGCGTTGGAATATATTACTTCCCTCTTCATGATGATTCTTTTACACATTATCATGACCGACTTATCAGGAACCTCATATAAATCATTTATTCATGAAAAACGGGAGAGTAAGTGCCATACAACTCATCATTTAGGGGTCCCATGTTTACCCTTATTCCAATGTATCATTAGATAATAATAATTCCCTCGACTTTCAACCTGCTCGCTATTTCATGAAGAACCTCTTCTTGTCCGGGATTTCCCTATCGGGCCAACTCAATAAGTTCATTCAACACCCAAACGTCTTCACATTGGAGCACACTCGTCCTCCTTAAATATCACCCCACAACCTAGTCAACATGATTATCTCGAAATAACGCTCCTTCTGATTTCTAACCTTACGGAATGACTCAACCACCATGTCATCTTCCAACTCATTTTTCCCATCAATGTAGATATGGAAACAATTGTCCTTGATCACCTATATTTTAGTTTCAATCATCGAAAGCCCTTCCTATATACTTGAATGTTGTACTTACCATTATTCAATTCAAATTATTATAGCATTTGGTTTGCCTTTATGTTTTTAGTGATTGATTTAACTTATAAATTATGTGGTTGTATAGAATTTATTTTGGTAAAATTCTTTACTCTTCTACTCTTTTGGTAAGAGTTGAATATTACTGAAAACCCTGCTCAAGCTGCTAATATGGTGAAAGGAAAGAAGAAAGTTCCTCTACAACTAGCAAGCAAACCCTTCAAGAGGAAATTTTCAAAAATATGTCAGATATGTTTCTCTTTTCTGAAATAGTATGTGCAAGAGACTTCATATAGTCATCATGGAACACCATTTATGAGATGTTCTAAGAATAATTACCAAAAGAGGATGAAGAACCACCTACAGTCGCAACCATAGATTAGGGTGGCAATAAACCCTGTAAAGTGATAGTTGGAGACGCTTCCAAGTCCCACTTACAAAAAAATGTTGTGTGTATAAGGCTACTTCCTTATACAAATATGATACATTAGGCAGTGGAAAATATTGACACCACCAAAAGACAATTTGTCACTTGACGAGGCATCACCATTGGTTATTTCAAGCCAGAAAGCATTCAAGATATGTACCATTTTCTTGAGCCATAGATAATATGCAATTCTCAATTTTTGGATAATTTCATTAAAAAGGAATGCAAGGGTAAATGGGAGACATTACCCAAAATCATAAAAGAATGGAGAAGCAACCCAAATAAGTTTGAAGAAGAATCCTATGGCAAGTAATCTATTGTTTCTCGAGCTCCCCCTTATTGTTACGTTTCTACCATGTGTTGAAATTCAATAAGAAAATGTGTGTCTAATTTATTTTTCTCTTAAATAAATTGGACAATAAATTGTAATCTTATAACAACGTGTATCAGTTAACTAAGTCAGAAATATTGAGTTAGCTCAAGAATTTCGAGTTGAGGGTCAAAGGTGAGACATGTAGAGCATTTCTATTATTTTGGGGGTCCAGTTGCAGTTAATGCACTAGTGTGGTATGAATGTAATTATTTAACTCAAATTAATTGAGTTAACATCAGTTAAACTAGCTCTAACTGAGTGATGAGCTAGTGAGAGGTCCAGTGAATTAAAGTATATTTATTCACAAGCAGTGATCAATCAGATAAATGATGATTCACTATTATTAGTTGCACGCATGTCAGTTCTGATGAAGACCCAATTTAGAAAGAGGTTAAAGGGAAGATAACTATCAGTTGTATTATTAGCGAATTTTCCCAAGTGCAGTTATAAAGCCATAGGAAGCCCATGATGAATTGTGAAATCAAGGAAGGTTGGAATTCCTATTTAATAGGGATTTATTTCTCCATGAATTGTGTGAACAAGGTAGGCTGAAGGAAGGCAAGGAATTGGCTAAGTGTTTGTCAAATTTTTCCTAGATCAGTGAGACGATTGGTAGAGTGCAACAGATTCTTGTGAGCAAGAATGCATTGTATTGTTTCATGATTCCTTGGCTTATTATACAATAGAGATAGAGGGATTTTGAGCAGTTGCTTTCCCCAGGAATATCTTGTGTTGTGCGATTTATTTATTTATTTATTTTACATGCATGTGATTAAGCGATCATGTTTTATATTTCACAAATATTGTAGAAGGATTTAGTATCTTGTTTTAATGCATTACATGATCGGATTGAATCCATTAGTATAATTTCTACATGGTATTGGAGCGCCAAGAATCACAATAGAAGAGAAGAAATTAAGTTTGTGTTGAACAATATTCAAATTTGCAGATTCATTCTTTGGCGATAACAGTTGACCAGGATGTCTTTCACTGGGTTGAGACTCAAATATGCACTCGAGGGAAATTAAAACTATATTGCATGGAAAGACGGGATGGAGGCAGTATTGGAGGATAATGGGCTGAAGGATTTCATTGACACTGATATTCCTGAACCCAATCAGGTAGATGTTTTGCGACATGAAGCATATAGGAAGAATGTTGCAAAGGCGACGAGGATCATATTAGAGTGAGTTCGAGATCATATTGTCTCAAGTCTCCATGGAAAGGAAACTCCATATTTTATGTGGAATGCCATGACATTTCTGTTTCAAAGCAGTTGTGACCACAAGAAATTGGACTCAAGGACAAGCTTAGGAAAATCAAGATGGATAAGGGTGACACAATTCAGAAATACTTGACCATTTTCACTCAATGTCGAGATGAGCTTGGAAGTGTTGGGATTACTTTTGGTGTGATGACTTGGAGAACCTAGCACTTCTAGGCCTTCCAAAGAGTTGGCATAGTTACCAAGAATTTGCGAATGGGAGGGAGCAGTTACCAAAGTGAGAGCGACTATGGTTGGATTTGGTACAAGAAGACTCTCGGCAGAATACCATGGATGGATCCTCATCCAATACTGATGGTGAGGAAAATTGTGCCTTAGCTGGTAAGGAAAAGAAGGGAAAGGGGAAGAAATTCCATTCCAAATCTGAGACCCACAAAGAAGGCAAGAAGAGAGACATGTCAAACATGAAATGTTTCAACTATCATGATCATGGACACTATACCACAAATTTTCCATAAAAGAATAATAACAACAAGAAGGGTCCGGGAGTTGCAGTGAGTGAAGCTTTGGCCTCACAGTTTGAGTTGGACTTCTCTCTCATTGCATGCATGGTGTCAACTGTGATGGGATTTATGTGGTACTTGGATATTGGAGCATATTTCCACATGACTAGCAACAAAGAACTATTTAGTAGCTTGGAGGAGAAGGATCTTCAGATGCACATCGAGATGGGTGATGACGAGAGGTTTAGCGCCACCGAGATTGGTATAGTTACTTTCCAGAGTGAGTCAGGTAAACCTTTCATATTAAAAGATGTCATGCATGTACCAGGTTTGAAAAATAATTTAGTTTTAGTTTCTATGTTGGAGGATCTTGGATATGATGTTGGTATAGTTACTTTCCAGAGTGAGTCAGGTAAACCTTTCATATTAAAAGATGTCATGCATGTACCAGGTTTGAAAAATAATTTAGTTTTAGTTTCTATGTTGGAGGATCTTGGATATGATGTTGTTTTCAGTGAAGGAAAGGCATTCCTTCATCATGAAGCGACAAGACAAGTAAATCCATCATCTCACCTTGTATCCGAGAGAGGGAAAATGATGGTCCTCTACACGCTTCAAATCCACATCAAGCGAGCCTGAGCCACAACCTGCGATTCCAGATGCAGAGTTGTAGCTAGAGATAGAGATGTCGATGAGCATGCCATTGGTTGGCGATCAACCTTAAACAATCTATGTTAGGCTGAGCTTCTCCCTCTTCAAAGAATTGGGGATACTTTGTCTAGCAGAAGACTTTAGCTTCTTTCCAGTTTTGGAAGAGCTCCAAGAATTTCACTAAGCATTCCAGAGATGGTGGTCATCCTTAAACCATCACATGATGAGATCTCCCTTTCTAGGTTAAGTTTCTCCCTTTTTATGTGGGTTGTAGACCTCCCTTTTCCAGGTTAAAGTTCTCCCTCTTCAAAACATTAGGAGCACTTACTCTAGCATAAGACCTCAGCTTCTTTCCAGATTTGGAAGAGTTATGGGAACCGCACTAAGTGTGCCAGTGTTGGTGTTCATCCTTAAATCACCACCTTATACCTATATCTCAAAGAGCACATTCAACCTAGTGCTTCCATTTTTTGTTACAACTCTCTTCTTAGACTCTTACATACCCCTTCGGATTAAGGGGGGGAATGTTGGACACCTAATCCTCTAAGGGTTGGTGTAGAAGGTGAATAGTCAAGAGGAGTCCAAGAGACCACTTACCTTTCATGTCTTGTATGCTTTACCATGCGTGTGTTTGACACATATAAGCATGCTTATAACCAAAATAAAACCATGTAAATAACAATGAGATAATATTCATTAAAGCCACAAATTAACAAGTACAAAATAAAGATAACTTAGCTCCTGTTAAACATAGGCAAGAGTCGACCAGGTTCGGGACTTCCACGTACCACTCGACCATAGACATGGTTGAGTCAAATGCTTCTTCAGCCAGTCACCCACATGCTATATTCCAAGCATGAATGTGGGATCTCATGCATAAACCAATACAAAAACAAGAAAGGGAATCTAGAGGTTAAACCACCTCCACCCTCACCATACCGTGATCACACTTAAACTGGTATCGAGATCACAAAACTGAATCGAGCTTGGAATGCATCTGGAATCCATCACTATATTTGAGGACTTTTCTTTCTACTTGTCTCTGAGGCTTTATTGCAATCCACACTGGATCACTAGGCACTAAACTGAGACACCACCCTTAGGATTTTCTGTGTATCCCGTCAAAACCGGTCAAGGGATTCCTAGGCCTTTGGGAATTTCCTGAGACCACCTCCACCACAGATTCCAAAAAACATCTGAAAATACCAAATCTCAAAACCAAGACTAATACCATCACACCATGACTATCTAGAAAATGGCAAGGAAAGGATAAAACCCACTTTCAAAACCCGAAAAAACCATGCCATTGACAACAAGAGAACCAAATACCAAAATTCATAAGCCATGCATTTCCAAACACTCTAGGAAATCACACATGAAATATGTTACCTGCAATTATTCTTACAGAAACTACGAGATATTTCTCTTCCTTGCTTGATCTTTGCTTTGCTTTCCTTTCCTTGTCCTTCCTTTGTTTCCTTTCCTCTTTCTTGGTCCAATGTTGGAATGCCCCAATAAAACTCTAGGTATCCAAGAGTGTGTGAGAGAGAGAATATTAAGAGAGATCCAAAACTAAACTAACAAAAGGTCCAACTAATCCTCCAAATCCTTTTTATCAATTAGGCCTCTATTTTCTTCATTTCCCATTATTTTCCTTCAATTTCCTCCTCACATGAAACCTGTGACCTTTCACCTTGATTTTCTCCTAATTTCCTTTATTTTCATAAATAAATGTGCCAAAAGTACATTTTTGACTCTTTAATGCCTTATCCATTTCCTTTGCCAATTCCCTTTATCCAGAAACACGTCCATTAATGCCCACTCAGATATCTTTTCTCAACATTGAGCTTGAAATAACTATCCCTTAACCTTGGTCCTATTTTTTACCTTTATTAACTTATTACTAAAATTTTAACCCGATCTTGTTACAATTGAGGTGGTTTGGCCTCCGAAAGCCTTGGATTGGTTTTGTTTGATTTGTTTCATGAGATCCCACATTCACGCTTGGAATATAGCATGGGGGTGATTGACTGAAAGAAATATTTGTTTCAACCAATCTATGGTCGGGTGGTTCGTGGACGTCTCGAACCTGGTTGGCCTTTTTATTCATAATAAGAGCTTCTTCTCTTTTGTATTTCATGTGTAAATGTATTGGCTCATATGTGGATTTTATGGTTGTTACATCCTTGATATTTTTGTTGATTATATGTTGGTTATGAGTATGTTTTATAACAATGATGATGTATGGATCTCATCATATTTTGATTAGTAAATGAATGAACAATGGATATATGACCTAATAGAGGATTATGAAACTATTGTGATAAGGTATGAGACCCATATGCTTAGTTTTGTTGTTATGACATGTAGATTACATATTTGTGACATGTTTGACAAAATGCCTATCATGGCTAGTAGGGGTCTAGTTAATTACTTGTATCAATGCTTGCATTAGTATCCTTGTTCCCTTGTTATTTACCATTTGTGGAAGTTTCATGAAGTTTTGTGCAATGGCCTCAATCTTGGCCTTAAAAAAGTGGCACAAAATCTCAGGTTGCTGGCACAAAACTAGATGGAAAATTCCATAATCGTTGGAATGTCTTGTTTTGGGAGTGACTCGAAGACCTAAGTCACTTGCAGGGCTTATCATGGTAGTGGTTGAGGTTCCAGATCAGTAAAATGTCAACTTGATTCAGGAGTTAGTCACCTAGAAGGGTTGGTTGGATCCTAAAGGTTTTGTAGCTTGTGTGGAAGGTTAGTTTGGTTCATTTTTATTGGTTCCACTTCCTTAACTGTATACGGGGAGTTGAATAATATCATAGTATCCTCGTGTCACATGTTTACCCCGGCGGACCGGTTAACTAGGGTAAATGTGGGAGGAGGTGGTTACAATGGATAAGTGAAAAAGATGAAGGATTATGTGGATGGTCGTAAGATGGATCAAAGGGAGACTAATTTCAGCTGCACAACTTTGTTGGAGAAGGGAGTGCACCACTAAGAGAGGCATTGTTGTAGCAAGGGGATAAATAGACCACATACAACAAAAGAGCACAACCAAATGAGGGGCTTTTGGTGATGAACAAAGGGGAACCAAAAATAGATGGTCTTCATTAATAAGAACCAAACAACAAGTAGGTCGAACCATTGAGTGTCAAAGTTAAATAAACCACAAAGGAGCCATAAACACAATATATATGTTAATAAGATAAAAATGAAAACTCATATTACTTAAACCATGAAGAGTAAAGATGCATTTATCCCAGCCTAAATTTCCATTTAACAAATCATCAATATCTAAAGAAAACCAAAAAATGAGAAAATAGAGAAGCACCTACTCCAAAAGCAATTGTGGCTGAACAAACAATGAAGCCAAGAGCTAAAAACATATAATTATATCTAATATAATTAAAACAAAATGATTAATATGTTTTTATTATGATTAAGAATATATAAATATATTAATGTAATAAAACTTATATTTTTATATTTTATATTTATGTTTGTGATTTTAGTTTAAAAAATTATAATTCAAAGATATGCAAGTTATTGATCTTAGTTAGTTCAAATCACCAAACATTTAACATGGATGAATTTGTTTTCTCATCTCTTACTTATCACCACTTTTAGCTTTAACAATTTTTTAAAACAAATATTTCAAAATCCAATAACCATAATAAAATTTATTATTTTTAAAACTTATCTAGAAAATTCAAATACATCATATTTCCATAAATAACAATATATTGATATTAAATGAAAACAAATATTTAAATTAACAATATTATAAAACAAAAACTTCACAACCTAATAACCATGAGAAAATTTACTATTTTTAAAATTTAATTCAAAAATGGAAATCCATAATATTTCCATAAATGACATTATATTGATACTAAATAAACACAAGCAAGTATTTAGATGGACATCCTCAAAAATATAATAACCATTAATAAATGATTCCTTATGCTATGACGTTGGTACATGAGATCCACTTTGAATCTTCTTCACATAGAGATAAGGCATGCAACTCTTTTTGTTCTGGTCAGCTACAAAAGTCATAAGGGAGGGCTCCTCCATTTGCCTATGTTACAGCGAGACTGATCAAGATCTGTGAATTTCAGTAGCAAGACATTATATATACATATACTCTTTGAATTGATGCAGGGTGGACAAATCATTTATGAAAATCCGATATACAACTGAACTCAGGTTAAGGACTTCTTGAATTCAGATGAACATATACGAACTTTGGGCTAAATTAATTTGCTAGAACTATGCTAACATTAACACCTTTACACTAGATTATCCCGGTTGTTATCTATTTTCGAGTTGTTATCGCCGTAGTTCCTGTCAAAATTGAAAATCTTACCTCTGGACTCTCTTTATTTAGGAAGGAAATGGTCAACATATTGATTCCTCTGATCATCCTCGCACATTACAGGGCATACTACTCTACATCTCAGACACCTCAGAAGAGTAGTATGCCCTCAGATTAGGGATACTTCAGGATACTTCGCGATTGAATTCCGAACTTAATGTTGGGGAGTACACACAGTTTAAAGCACAAACGCTTAGAAATAATTGTGCACCATGAATGAGAAGAAGGCAGCAGTCATGATGAAGCAGAAAAAAATTTCATTTGTACTTGTGGCCGTGTTATCGTTGTTCATAGGTTCAGCTGTGGGCGTTAAGAAGGCAAGAACAAATAATTGATAGATGATGAATGTTGTTTTAGGTCATTTTAGGTTATGTATATGTTTAATAAATGAATGATGTATTAGGTCATTTTATTTATATGTATATGATGAACGTCGTTGTTGTATATGCATGCACACCAAAAATTGTTTTAGGTCGTTTTAAGTTATGTAGATTGAGAATTCTGAATATATATAAACATTGCTGAGTTGATGAATCATTGATTTGGCCCTTGCAGCCTTATGTGGTGTATTTAGGAGGATACCGTGATGGAAATCTGCACAGCTAACTGGTAGCTCAATCTCATCATCAGCTTCTGGGATCAGTGATTGGAAGGTAATTATTTGAATGAATATATTACAAAAATGAATAGTGTTGTTTTAAATTTAGCTTAGTTAGGTCTTTCTTTCGTTTATATATAGACATGCTGCTACAAGCTTTGATTCTTATTGTTAGGTCTTTCTTTCGTTTATATATAGACATGCTGCTACAAGCTTTGATTCTTATTGTGTAAGTTATAATTTGGGTTCTTATACCTATTGTCTTTTCTATGAAAAATTACAGCGAGGAGGTTGCCAAAGGCAACATCTTCTACTCCTATACTAAAAGCATAAATGGTTTTGCTGCTACTCTGGACGAAGACCACGCTGTTGCTCTCTCAAGTAAATTATTTGTCATAAAGTCATATACTTTGTGTTTTTTTTTTTTTTGGGTTAAAATAGTTAATTAATTTTTTATAATGAGTTAAATAATTTGCGTAAGCCTTGAGTAAGTAGGTTTATTTGAGTGATAGATGAATTTGGTAAGTGAGTTACATAATTAGTTAAGTAAGTAATGGTCAAGTCGAGTTTGGTAAGTTAAGTGAATAATAGTCAAGTCGCATTTGGTAAGTGTGTGCATGTCAAGCTATTTAGGATAAATACACTCTTAGCAAGATTCATTTTATTTAACAAATAAAAGAGATTGAAAATTAATAGAAAAACTGCAACTAATTTATGTTATTGTATGAAATCTTTGTGTAATTTTACACCTAACTTTCATTTAATTTTTGTTGAAATTACTCTCAGCGCTGCAGGACACAGTAGCTGCTTGCCATTTTTGTTTGTGCAGTCAATTTCAGCGCAGTGATTTTTGGATACGGAGAAACTGAGCAGCTCGGACCTGAATTGTATTAAGCCGGATTTAATAAAAATCCCGCATCACATTTTTTGCCGTACAGGCTGCTGAAAATCGGACCCGGGGAAAATCTTAGGGCGGATTTAATAAAATCCCCGCATCACAAATTGATGGCAGTCTTAATAAACAGCTTTTTAGCCGCCAACGCGGAATTTTATGAAAAAGGGTTTAATTTCTGTTTTGCGTCCGGTTCAATTCGGTCAAGGTTTGCTTTAATGTTTGTTTTAAAAAATTCGCGTGAACAGTCTACATACATATATGTGTTACATATATATATGAAATAGTCGTTTGTCAAAGGGAGGCCGTGGGCCATGTTTTAGTTAAGTAGTTTTGGTTTTAGTTTTTTTATTATTTGTTTTTTTTAAAAAAGGTTGTTTTATTATTATATGTTGAGGCATATAAAATAAAGTAAAAAAAAAAGGGGCTGTGTGCATTCGTTTTTACATTGTAAGTTTTTATTTTTCACACAGCAGTGAAAAAGATTTGCATAGCACAGCAGTGCATAGTTCAGTTTGTAAGTTTTTTTTTACACACAGTAGCAGTGTAACAGAATTTGAAGTGCACAGCAGTGCTTTCATTTTTGGAGAGACAGAGTATTTTTCCAGAGTGAAATTTTAGAGAGTGTGAGTTGTTTTGAACTGTGTTTTGAAGCAGTCAAAGTTTTTTTTGTATTCCCTCAGGCAGAGGTGATTTTGTAACCAAGTTTTTTTTGAAGTTTAATGAAATAGTTTTTACAGTGAAAACTCTGTCTCCAGTGAAGAATTTTTTTATTTTCTCTGTGTTGAAGAGAGGGAAGTTTATTCTCCATTGTTGTTCTGGAATTTTAAATATTCCAACATGGTATCGGAGCTAGTCCAGGCTATTTGAAGATCAAAGAAGCTGAAGGAAAGGAGTTCTTTGTTGCAGCAGCTTCTCCAGCAGAGTGAAGACTCAGCCAAAAAATCCAAAGGTATTTCTCTATACAGTTTTTGAGTCACTGTTGCAGAACAGTGAGTTGTTTTACATACACAGTCAAGTTTTTTTAATCACAGTTAAGAGTGCAGAATGGCTGGAGCCAGCACTGGTATGGGTATGGGAAATGTCCATCTCCCAATGTTTAATGGGAAAAATTATGACTACTGGTCAATAACTATGAGAGCTCTATTTGTCTCCCAAGACTTATGGGAATTTGTTGAGGATGGCTTTGAAGAGCCGGCAGATGAAGAAGAGTTTGAAGATTTAACTCAGGCAGAAAGAGAGTTGCTGAAGAGCAATAGGAAGAAAGACTCCAAGGCTCTCTTCTTATTGTATTAGGCAGTGCATGAGAGTGTGTTTCCAAGGATAGCAGCAGCCAAGAGATCCAGAGAAGCATGGGAAACTCTCAAGACAGCCTATCAAGGCATGGAAAAAGTGAAGACGGCAAAACTTCAGTTGCTGAGGAGAGACTTTGAGACTCTCTGTATGAAAGAGTCAGATACTATTGACTCATTCTTCACTCATGTGATTGGAATGGTCACACAAATAAGATCTCATGGAGAGACTCTTGAAGAGAAGAGGATTGTGGAAAAACTCTTGAGGATTCTACCCTCAAGATTCGATGTGATTGTCACCACCATAGAGGAGTCTAAGGATCTCACAAAGTTCACAGTGGATGAGCTACATGCATCACTGATGACTCATGAGCAGAGATTGGGTAGGAGTGAAAACTCATCTCTGGAACATGCCTTTAAGACCCAGATGTCTTTTGGAAGAGGAAGAGGGCAAGGCAGAGGAAACAAAAGAGGAAGAGGCAGAAGCCAAAACAGAGGTGGAAGGAACAGTCCAGCAAATGCTCAAGGGAGAGGCAGCAATCCAAATCAGCATCAAGGCCAAGGCAGCAGCCAGCAGAGTGGTCAGCAGAATGCTCAAGGACAGAGGTATGATAAGTCCAATGTCCAATGTCACTATTGTAAAAAATATGGTCATTATGCTAATGAATGTAGAAAGAAGCAACATGATATGGGAAATAGAACTAGTGCAAATTTCACTAGAGAAAATATCAGTCAAGATAATTTGTTTTTGGCTTGTAATATGGCTGAAGAAAAGAATGAGGATTTATGGTTTCTAGACTCCGGTTGCAGTAACCATATGACAGGAAACTTAGCCATGTTTTCTATGCTAGATGAAAGTGTGAAGTCACAAGTCACACTAGGGACTGATAGTAAGGTGTCTGTTATGGGAAAAGGGAATGTAAATGTTCTAACAAGAAAAGGTGCAAAGAAATCCATAGCAGATGTCTATTATGTTCCAGGAATGAAGTGTAACCTCTTAAGTATTGGACAGCTTGTTCAAAAGGGGTACAATGTATTTTTTGAGGATGATGTTTGTACCATCATGGACAAACCACCCAGCAAACAATGTATTGCTGAAGTGAAGATGACAAGGAACAGGATGTTCCCTCTTAGAATAAGAGCAGATTTGAAGAATGAAGAAAAGATAGCAGTAGTGGCAAAAGAGGCTATCCAAAGCGAACCAAAAGATGAAAATTGGTTGTGGCACTTGAGATTTGGACATCTCAACTTTGGAGGTCTTAATTTGTTGAACAGAAAAGGAATGGTAAGAGGTTTACCACTGATAGAGAAGCCGGACAGCCTTTGTGAAAGTTGTATTCTTGGGAAACAACACAGAGAAAGTTTTCCTTCCAGGAAAAGCATAAGGGCAAAGGCACCCTTAGAGATTGTCCACTCAGATTTGTGTGGACCGATGCAAACTCCATCGCTTGCTAGCAGCCACTACATGTTAACATTCATAGATGATTTTACAAGAAAAACTTGGGTTTACTTCTTGAAAAACAAAAGTGAAGTGTTTGAAAAATTCTGCAATTTCAAAGCACTTGTGGAAAACCAAAGTGGGCTGCACATCAAAGTTCTAAGGACCGATAGAGGAGGTGAGTATATCTCTAAAGATTTCCTACGTTTTTGTAGAGAAAATGGTATTCAAAAGCAGTTTACAACTAGATATACTCCGCAGCAAAATGGAGTAGCCGAAAGGAAGAATAGAACCATAATGGACATGGTGAGGAGTATGTTAAAGGCAAAGCATTTGCCTAATGATTATTGGGCTGAAGCTGTACATTGTGAAGCATACATTTTGAATAGGTGCCCTACAAAAGAAGTGATGAACAAAGTTCCGGAAGAGGCATGGAGTGGCACAAAACAAGGTGTCACACATATGAAGGTTTTTGGATGTGTGGCTTATGCACACATTCCGGATCAGCTAAGGAAGAAGTTGGACAGCAAGGGGGAGAAATGTATTTTCATTGGATACAGTGAGGAATCCAAGGCTTATAGATTATATAACCCATCCACCAAGAAGTTTATTGTGAGCAGAGATGTTCAGTTTATTGAGGAGGAAGCTTGGGATGGAAGCATAGAGAAAATAGTGAATGTTAAACATTGTTTATCTCATGATGAAGATGATGATGAATTGGCTGAAATACATCCCCAAACAGCAGCACCAACACAAGAGCAGCAAGAGACACCCTTGATGGGAAATGAGAGTTCTTCTCCAAGCACACCACAAGGGGGAAATTCAAGTGCTTCTTCAAGCATTTGTACACCAAGTGAAAGAGGTAAGAAGTTCAGAATTTTGAATGACATTTATGCACAAGAGGCAGCAAATGAAGGTATCAATTCTTTGTTTGCTTTATATTGTCATGTTGATGATCCTGTTTATTTCGAAGAAGCTATTAAGGATAAGAAATGGATAGAAGCTATGGATGAGGAGATTAATGCCATAGAAAGAAACAAGACTTGGGATTTGGTTCAACTTCCAAAAGGTAAAGATTTCATTGGAGTTAAATGGGTCTACAAGACCAAGAGTAATGCAGAAGGAAAAATAGAGAGACACAAGACAAGACTTGTCGTCAAAGGGTATAAGTAGAAGCATGGGATAGATTATGAGGAAACTTTCACACCGATTGCTAGAATGGAAACCATGAGAGTAGTGTTGTCCATAGCAGCAAAAAACAAGTGGAAAGTTTACCAAATGGACGTGAAGTCAGCATTCCTAAATGGAGTGTTAATGGAAGAGGTTTACATTGAACAACCTCTAGGCTATGAGAAGAAAGGCCAAGAGCACAAAGTGTGCAAGTTGAAGAAAGCTCTTTATGGGCTGAAGCAAGCACCAAGAGCATGGTACAGTAGGATAGATTCCTATCTACTAGAAAATGGATTTGAAAAGTGTGAGGGAGAACCCACCCTCTACATCAAAGAAAAAGATGGAAAAATGTTGATTGTAGTTTTATATGTTGATGATGTTATTTTCACGGGTAATGATGATTACCTTATTGAAAATTTTAAAACAGTCATGAAAGAAGAATTTGAAATGACTGACATGGGTTTGTTGAGATACTTCTTAGAAATAGAAGTAGAACAAGATGAAAATGAGATTTTTATCTCACAGGCAAAATATGTTAATGAAGTGCTGGAAAGATTTAATATGCAGGAGAGAAAAACAGCGATCACTCCCACAGTGATGGGATTAAAACTCAGCAGAGAGGACAACAGCAAGGATTTTGATCCTAGCTTGTATAAGAGCATAGTTGGCAGCCTCATGTATTTGACTGCAACTAGGCCCGACATAATGCATGCTGTTAGCTTAATTTCCAGATTTATGGAGAAGCCAAAGGATGCACATTGGCAGGCAGCGAAGAGAATTTTGAGGTATGTTAAAGGTACAAAAAGATTTGGTATTTTATATGCTACTTCAGAAAATTCAGATTTAGTTGGATACACTGACAGTGATTGGGCTGGAAGTGTAGATGATCGGAAGAGCACTTCCGGTTATGTTTTTCACATGGGTTCAGGAGCAATTTCATGGGCTTCTAAAAAACAACCCATTGTAGCATTGTCTACAGCAGAGGCAGAATATGTGGCAGCCACAGCAGCAGCTTGTCAAGCAATTTGGATGAGGAGGATGTTAAGAAGTTTGTGCCAAGAGCAAGTAAAAGGAACCGTGATTTATTGTGACAATAGCTCAGCTATTGCATTATCCAAGAATTCCGTGTTTCACAAGAGAACGAAACACATTGACACAAAATTTCATTACATCAGAGAATTGGTAAACAATGGTGAAATTGTTTTGGAACACTGCAGAACTCAGGAGCAGTGTGCAGACATTCTGACCAAGCCATTGGGGTAGAAAAGTTTTGAGTTTTTTAGGAAATGTCTGGGTATGACTGATAACCCAGCAGCTGAGAGTAAGGGGGAGTGTTGAAATTACTCTCAGCGCTGCAACGTACAGGCAGCCACCTTCCAATTTCTGTTTTGCAGGACACAGTAGCCGCTTGCCATTTTTGTTTGTGCAGTCAACTTCAGCGCAGTGATTTTTGGATACGGAGAAACTGAATAGCAATCCGGACCTCAATTTTATTAAGCCAGATTTATGAAAAATCCCGCATCACATTTTTTGCCGTACAGGCTGCTAAAAATTGGACTCGGGGAAACTCTTAGGGCGGATTTAATAAAAATCCCGCATCACAAATTGATGACATCAGCAACAACTTTTTGGCACGCGGAATTTTTATGAAAAAGGGTTTAATTTCTGTTTTGCGTCCGGTTCAATTCGGTCAAGGTTTACTTTAATGTTTGTTTTAAAAAATTCGCGTGAACAGTCTACATACATATATGTGTTACATATATATATGAAATAGTCGTTTGTCAAAGGGAGGTCGTGGGCCATGTTTTAGTTAAGTAGTTTTGGTTTTAGTTTTTTTATTATTTGTTTTTAAAAAAAAAGGTTGTTTTATTATTATATGTTGAGGCATATAAAATAAAGTAAAAAAAAAAGGGGCTGTGTGCATTCGTTTTTACATTGTAAGTTTTTATTTTTCACACAGCAGTGAAAAAGATTTGCATAGCACAGCAGTGCATAGTTCAATTTGTAAGTTTTTTTTTACACACAGTAGTAGTGTAACAGAATTTGAAGTGCACAGCAGTGCTTTCATTTTTGGAGAGACAGAGTATTTTTCCAGAGTGAAATTTTAGAGAGTGTGAGTTGTTTTGAACTGTGTTTTGAAGCAGTCAAAGTTTTTTTTGTATTCCCTAACGCAGAGGTGATTTTGTAACCAAGTTTTTTTTGAAGTTTAATGAAATAGTTTTTACAGTGAAAACTCTGTCTCCAATGAAGAATTTTTTTATTTTCTCTGTGTTGAAGAGGGGGAAGTTTATTCTCCATTGTTGTTCTGGAATTTTAAATATTCCAACAATTTTCTAATTGAATTGATGTTGATGATGGTGTTGGGATTATTATTGTTCAGAACTCCCACAAGTTGTATCTGTATTTCCCAGCCAAACAAGAATTCTGCATACCACTCGTTCAATGGGATTCATTGGATTAGAAGATAACGCTGAACAGAATGAAAGTATTTCTTCAAATTCCCTGTGGCCTAGATCCAATTTTGGGGGGAATGCCATCATCGGTGTCCTGGATTCAGGTAGCTCCTAATAAATAGCTCTGTGTAATGAGATGAATTCAGTTCGCTTGTGCTGTTGGTGTTCATATTCTTGTGGTTGTTATTGTGCGTTAAGGGGTATGGCCCGAATCACAAAGCTTCGTTGCGCTGGATGAGGGTGATATTCCTTCAAAATGGAAGGGGATCTGCCAAACTGGAGCGGACTTTGGTCCAACTCAATGCAACAAGTACGTGGATCAATAGTGGGTAGCTTAAACATGCTACTATTTTGAATTTATTTTATTTTTTATTTATGAATGGTTTGCTGTGATGATATATATCAGTTTGAATACATTTCGAAGTTTTTGAATTTCTAATTTAATTTAATTGGATTATAGATTTAGACAATATCCGAAAATCTATGAAGAGGAATGAAGTCAATCAATTGTTTCATCTCAGTGCTCTCTATTTGAAGTGAATTGTTTATTGATGTTAATAGAATCCAAATTTTCTTTGAAGAAATATTTCGAACAAAGGGTGTCATTTTATATGAGGTGTTTTTGTTGGAGTTTCATTTTGGGATTCTAGTTATTTGTTTGGAAGTTTACCAATATCTGTGGGTTTTGGTGTAATGACAAACTTCGATTTTCCAAGCTGCGTTTGAGGTGGTGTTGATTTCCCCTAGTTGCATTTGAGGGTGGTGTTGTAGTAATCACCATACCTCTATGAAATCCATAATCACAATACCTCTATGAAATCCATAATTTCCATTTTGGGATCCTAGTTTAATCACTGCACTTCTATTGAATCCATAATCACCTCAACTCTATAAAATCCATAATTTCCACTATAAGACTCCTAATTACCCATTTGAAAGTTTACCAATACCCACGGATTTTAAATTTTGGTGTGAGGACAAACCTCTACAATTTTACAATAAGAAATTGAGTGAAAAACAGTCTTTGAGCTTTACATTCTTATAATCAAAGTCTGACTCTCTAAAGTGTTGTTTGATTCAAGGAAATTGATTGGAGCCAGATACTTCGTCACGGGATTTACAAAGGTATACGGGCCTCCGGCAGACAAATCTCTTTCCCCGCGAGACCTAGATGGGCATGGAACGCACACTCTGTCCACAGCGGGTGGGAAATTTGTGGCAGATGCATGTCTAAATGGACTTGCAAAAGGGGTTGCAAAAGGAGCAGCTCCAAGTGCCAGAGTTGTAGCTTACAAAGTTTGTTGGACTCGCGCAAGCGGGAGTTTAGGTTGTGACGAGGCAGATATCATTGCAGCATTCGACGCAGCGATAAGTGATGGAGTTGATGTGTTGTCTGTTTCAATCGGAGGTGCGGTACCTTACGTTCCTGAGTCTTATTCTCAAGACGCAGTTTCCATTGGATCGTTCCATGCTGTCCAGGGTGGAAAGGTAGTTGTCAGTTCAGCTGGAAATTTTGGTCCAGCTAGCGGGACAGTTCAAAATACGGCACCATGGATCATAACTGTGGCAGCAAACACCATTGATAGAAAATTCGTTAATCTTGGAAACGACAAACCATATTCCGTAAGTAAATCTATTTCATCATTTTATCTCTACTTAAGGAAAGTAGGCAGGTCTAGGTCATCCTATTAAATTCAATTTACGATTTACGTCTAGGCCACAGATATCAGAATTCTGTAAAATATTTAAAATGTTAATGAAATTTTTTCAAATTCAGCTCTGTAGTATACATTTTAAAGACAATTTTTTTTTCCAGTAATGATGTGTTCTGTTATTTTTCAATAATAGTTTTAGGGAGACTAGCTTTTTCCCTCTAAAATCTCTTTTCAAAACATGATTTAAATATAATATGACTTTTTATTTTCAAAACTTCAAATTTCTTCGTAACATGAATAAGGAGTCAACGTGTTTTTACTAATGAGCTATGTTGTGTAAAAATACTTATTCAAAGTTTTATGGACAAAAATCTAGATGTGCTAAAGGTTGGTGTGTTTCAGATATATTTCATGATTTTGAATATTCTTAGATGTTAGGCAAGTGATTCATCTCAAAAGTCACATAAACTAAGAAATAAAAAAAAAATTATGCTCAATAAATAAATATATATTTTAAATTTATTTATGTAAAATATTGAAAATATTAGAAAATTAGTCAAAAAGTAGTCCAATTGCACAAATTCTCTATTTTCCATTTTTTTAAATTTTAGTCCTCCAAGAAAATTGAAATTGAAAAGTAGTTTTTCTTTTCAATTTTATCATTATTTCTATTTCCCCTCATTTTCACTACAGTGCTATCTATGCTATCTATATGTGTTCAACCCAGTGGTGGCCTTAATGTTTAGTAGAGTACTCGCCTTAGCATTCTATGTTAAGGAATGAAAGAGTTGGAGCATAATTCTTCTTCTCAACAATTCCAAACAGTTAAATAGATTACATAGGAGACATTAACATTAAATCACTGAATTCTATGTTAAGGAATGAAAGAGTTGGAGCATAATTCTTCTTCTCAATATTTGTAAATAGTTAAATAGATTACATAGGAGACATTAAAATTAAATCACTGAAGTCGAATTCAAGAGACACTCCACTAACATAAATTGAACTAGAACTAATTATGACACCTCGATGGACACCCGGTACGTGGTTGGAATTAGTTTCTCCAACACTCCCCTTTAATTACAACCACAAAAAGTTAAACTAAGATGTCTGCTGATGTCTTCTCGTCTGAGTCTGAGCTAGTGTTACAATTTAAAAAATTTGACACAATTGAATTTCCTTTCCTTTTCCTTTTTCTTCTAGATCTTGGATCCTTTGAATTGATTCTTCTTTGTCTTTTGGGTGTAGGCTTCAAATGTAAGTTTCTTTGTTTGTTGGTGCAACGCATCCATTTTTTGTTCAAGTTTTTCATGCATGTTTTCTACTTCAAAAATATGCTTTTATGTGAATTGTTGCCACATTTCATCTTCAATTGTGTGCTCATCATCACTAACACTTTGACCATCAATTTGCTACAACATAAAATGAGAATAAAATTTTATCTCTTCCGAATTCCAATAACTGAAGATATCATTAACATTTTCATCATCCATGCCGTTTTCAACATTCATTTTTGCAACTTCTATGCAGACATTATCAAGACATCATGTTGCAATCCATGCTTCAATGCACTTTATTACTTCTTCATAATCGTTATGTTTACCTGCACACTGGAAATCAATTTTAGGATTAAAAATATTTGTAGAGAAATATCAGTTTTGTTATTTCTACTCTGTAATAGAGCTTTATCTCCTTGTGCTTGCTTCTCTTCCTTTATTTCTTCGACTTCTTTGCTAAATTTTGTTGCTTCAAAGATGTTTTCTTCCACTTGGTTTTCAAACCCAAGTGGGCTTCTCTTACCAAATAACAATTTATTGATAAGATGTTTTTTCTTATACCACATGCAACCATTCATCATTAGTTAATAGTTCTTCATCAAAGTTTACATCAACAATATTATTTTTTAGATTCACCATAATGTTGGTTTCTCCAATGGCAGCTTCATTGTCATGAGGAAACATTGTTGTTTGATTCAACAAATTGTCATCCACTTGTGGATGTGCACAATGGGATTCATGAGCATCCATGTGCTCTTTCTCTGCTTATTTTGCAATTTATTCACAGTCATCATCCACTTGTGGTTAAGCAAAGTGGTATTCACAAGCATTATGTGCTCTTTCTCTGATTCTGGTAACATACCATCATTATTGTCATCAACTTTCAATTGGGATTCAAAAAATTATTCATCTCGTTGTAGATATGTTGCTACATATCCATTTTCATATTCAACTTGAATACTCCCCCTTCCACCAAAACTCCTCTCAAGGGTATCCCAAACCTCCTTGGTTGTCCTCACATCTGCAATGAGGGGAAGAATGTTGTTATCTATGCATTATTTAATGCATTTCAATGTGAAGACATTCTTTTTCCTTTTTTCTCCAACACTTTCAAATAGATCTCGAGCATCACCTGTTGTCACTTTGAACTTCTCATTTTCTTGAATTTTTCCATTTTTTGAATGGTAGCTCACTACGACTCAACAAAAAATCAACTTGAAGACATAATTTTTTTTTGTAATGAAAACATCTTTATGATGACTTCTTTAATGCTCAACTTAAAAAAAAAAAAAACCCTACAAATTCTCTACAAAAACAACCCTTTTACAAAATATTTCAAAAACCCTTTCAATTTTAATAATATCTTTTAATAAGAAAATTTCAAACCGAGCTTTGTTTTTTTAATAGAAAGAACATTCAAATATGAACAATAAATTCCTTAAATAAGCCTTTTTATTAAAAAATCATAATGGAACTTTTTTCTCTCTAAAAGGAACTATTGAGCAAAACACAGCGGAAACTTAAATAAACAATCAAACACGTAGCATAAACAAAGAAGACAAGAATATTTTAACATGGTTCACCCAACCAATCTGGGCTACGTCCACCAAACAGAGGCATCAACAATCTCATTTATCAACTGAAGGATTACAACAATAGATTTTTTTCATCTGCACAACTCTTCCACTCACCTCACATTCCTCATCATGCTCATTTGCCTCTACGGGCTTACATTTTATAGCTGGGAGTAGAAATTGAATGATAAATTTAATCACAACAAAATAGGATGCAATAACTCCACATCAGGATTAGATGGAGTCAATTTAGCAACAAATCCTATTGTTGTCACATTCATGAGATTTTCTCCAAAATTAATTTAAGAAATCTCAACAATCTCCACCTTGACAACAATTAGCCTAATACCCTGTTCCATTATTATTTTTATCTTTTCTGCAAGCCAAGAGAAGCCAGACACCATCATAGCTTCTCTAATAAAACTAGTTTTGTGAACATGTCTGCACAATTTTCCTTTGTATGCACTTTTTCAATAGAGACTCCCCATTCAGTGATAACTTGTCTTACAAAATGGTACTTTATAGGTATATGCTTTGATTTACTGTGATAGGCTGGATTTTTAGCCAAATGAATTGCACTTTGACTATCACAAAATAACTTAATGTTGTCCTGCAACCTACCAAACTCACCAAACAAACCTTTTAACCAAACCGCTTCTTTGCAAGCATGTGAAGCAGCTATGTATTCCGCTTTTGTAGTGGATAAAGAAAAAATGTTTTGTAGCTTTGACATCCAACTTATAGCTCCGCCTGCAAGAGTAGACATATCTTGAAGTTGACCTTCTCTTATCCAAATCACCTGCAAAATCGGAATCAACATATCCGCAAACAAATTCACTACTTCTGTTATAAGTGATATAGTAATCACTTGTGCCTCTTAGGTACCGAAGCACCCATTTCACTGTTGACCAGTGTTCTTTTCCTGGATTTTCCTTATACCTGCTGATAACCCCATCTGCATGTGAAATATCTGGTCATTTACAAACCATCGCATACATCAAACAACCTACTACAATGGCATATGTAATTCGAGACATATATTCCTTTTCTTCATTTGTGTTAGGACATAAACTTGAAGAAAGCTTAAAATGGGAAGCTAAAGGGACTAAAATAGGCTTCACATTGTTCATACCAAACCTCAAGAGTATTTTCTCAATATACTTCTTTTGTCATAGCCACAACTTACCATTGCTCTTGTCTCTGAAAATCTCCATGCCCAAAATCTGTCTTGTTACTCCTAGATACTTCATATCAAACATCCTAGCCATCTGAGCCTTTAACCTGTTGATCTCTGTTATGTTTTTTCTTGCTAAAAGCATATCGTCAACATATAACACTAAGATAATGAACATGCCATTACTTAATTTCTTAAAGTAAACACAATGATCATATTCACTTCTTATATAATTTTGACTCATCATGAAAGAATCAATTTTCTTGTACCATTGTCGAGGCGAATGCTTTAGACCATACAATGATTTCTTGAGCCTGCAGACAAATTTCTTGTTGCAATTTTGAACAAACCCTTCTGGTTGTTCCATGTAAATCTCCTCATCTAAATATCCATGTAAAAATGGAGTTTGAACATCTAGTTGCTGTAATTCTAAATCAAGTAAAGCAACTAATACTAACACAATTCGAATTGAAACAATTTTTACAACTGGTGAAAATATCTCATAAAATTCAATTCCTACTTTCTGAGAAAAACCTTTCGTGAACAGTCTTGCTTTGTACCTGTCTTCTATATCATCAACACCCCTTTTCAATTTGTAAACCCATTTACATCACATAGTTTTCCTGTCTTTAGGAAGTTCCACCAGATCCCATGTGGCATTCTTGTCTAATGCCTTCATCTCATCCTTCATAGCCTCTTTCCACTTATCACTGTTAGAACCTTCTACAGCTTCCTGATAGCACAAAGGTTCATAATCATTAGCGGTTAAAGCAACTGAAGTAACATAATCATCATACCTTTTAAGAGGACGTCTGATTCTCGTGGACCTCCTTAAAGATTTTTCTGGTTCTTCCACAATTTGCTAATTATTATCTGTAGGAACCTCTTCATGATCTGCATCTGAAACATGTTCATGATCTGTATCTTAAACTTGTTCATGATCTTCATCTGAAACTTGTTCATCTGGATTATCATCAGTATTTGAACTGGTTTCAAACTGAATATGTTGAAACTTAGGTACAATATCCTGTTTCAATTTATCATCTACATCTGGATTATCGAGTGAAGATTCATTGAATTTAACATCTCTGTTAATGATGATCTTGTGAGTAGTAGGATCCCAAAACCTGTATCCCTTAGTCCCATCACCATATCCAACAAAGATATATCTTTTTGATTTAGGATATAATTTAGAACGCTGATGTTTTGGAATTAGAGCATATGCATCACAACCAAAAAATTTCAGTTTAGAATAATCACAAGGATGACCTTTCCATACCTCTTGAGGATTTTTTCATCCTATTGCAGTTGATGGTGATCGATTTATCAAGTAACAAGCCGTAGAAACTGCTTCTATCCATAATTCCTTCTACAAATTGACGTTACTAAGCATACTTCTTGATCTCTCTAAGAGAGTCATGTTCATGCGTTCAACAACTCCATTTTGCTGAGGAGTATATAAAGTAGTTTTATGTCTTTCAAACCTAGCGTCCTTGCAATAATTATCAAATTTTTTTGAAGTAAACTCACCACCATTGTCAGTTCTTAAACATTTAATGGTTCTTCCAGTGATGTTTTCAACTAACGCTCTAAACTGTTTGAAAACTGTGAATAAATCAAACTTTTTCTTTAACATATAAACCCACACTTTTCTAGAGAAATCATCAATAAAAGATACAAAATATGACGATCCTCCATATGAGGTTGTAGGAGATGGACCCCAAACATCAGAATGGATATAATCAAGGATTCCCTTACTAGTATGTTTTCCAGTTTTAAATTTTAGCTTGCTATGTTTCCCAAATATACAATGTTTGCAGAAATCTAACTTAGAAGATTTTAAACTACAAAGTAACTTACGATCAAATAAAATTTTTAATCCTCTTTCGCTCATATGGCCCAACCATTGATGCCATAGATGAATAGAATTACTGTCATTTTCAGATACTGTAGAAGCATGATCTGACTCTGTTCTTCCTTCTAAATGAAAAATATTTCCAACCTTCTTTGCTTTCATTACTAGTAAAATTCCTTTATAAACTTCCATTAATCCACCTTGAATAAAGGTTTTATATCCATTTGTGTCTAGCACTCCTAAAGAAATGAGGTTTTTTCTGAGTTCAGGCACATGTCTTACATCAGTTAAAATTTTATTTGTCCCATCAAACATTTTAATCTGGATGCTTCCAATTCCCACAATATTACATGAGACATCATTTCCCATGTAAACAAATCCATCATTGATTTATTTATAAGATTTAAACCACTCTCTATGAATGCACATGTGATTTGACGCACCAGAATCTAACAACCAATGTTGATCATGATTAGACAAACTAACTGATAACACTTCATCACTCATACGTCCTGAAACAGATGTCGAACCTATATCTGTCGTGTTTGCTTCTTTCTTCTCTGTCAAAGAGTCTCCTTTGGATGTTTGTTGTCTCTTCCAATAGTCCTTCTTCAAATTTCCCGATTTTCCACAAAACCAACACTTTACCTTACTCTTCTTCCCTTTCGATTTTGAACGCGATTTGTTCCGCTTACTGAAGAATATTTCTTTAGAATGACCTATGACCATCATTGCTTCTGATGTGGAGGTTTCTAAATTTGACCTTTTCCTTGTTTCTTCAAATAACAAAGCTCCAACAAAATCATAAAATTCAAGGGTTTCTGATGAACTAAGACTTATAGAAGTAAAAAAATTATCCCATGACTCGGGCAATGAGCATAATAAAGTTACAGCTTTATCTTCTAAATCAAATTTTACTTCTATACTTTCTAACTGCACCAAGAGAGTATTAAAGGTATTCAGATGATCAGTTTTCATCGTACCTTCCTTTATGCGCAAGCTGTACAATTGTCGCTTCAGAAGAATCCTATTGGTTAAGGATTTTGTCATGTACAGCTTTTCAAGATTTGTCCATAAACCAATAACAGTTTTCTTTGACACGATGTTAAATAAAACATCATTTGCCAAACACAATCGAATGCCGCTGAGTGCTATTTCATCCATGTCACTCCATTCGTCATCTGTCATGGTGAAAGGTTGTTTTGATTTTCCCAAAAGTGCTTTCGCCACACCTTGTTTCACGAGTAAATCATGCATCTTTACTTTCCAGTTCTCGAAGTTGTTTCTCCCATTAAACTTCTCGATCTCAAACCAAGCGCTTTGAGTTTTTGACATTTTTAATTTTCCTTCTTATTTATGGATCCTTAAAAAATTCCAAAATAACAAACAAACTGCTCTCCTAACAATTTAATTTTCTATTTCCCTGAATTTACACATAGATTTTCACCAGCTCACGGCTCTACTTAATGCGGAGGAGAAACGAACTCTGATTCACATTGGGCTTCCACTCGCACATTGGCCATACATTGCTCTATGCTAATATGTACACCTTACATATGAAAATAAAAATAAATAAATTTATATTTCATGTATACCTCACATATACGCAGATCGAAGGCAACGCTTAGTTAAAATGACTTTGATCTCCCTCACACACAGTTCAACGCACGTTGTGGGTCTTTCCAGGTCTCGGCACTGATTTATATTCCAACTCTTAACACCATTTAACCGTTGTTACTAATTGACTAGCAATTTATGAACGTCACACAACAATTTATATAATTAACGTTGCTTAAGACTTCGAGCTCACGTGTTGTCTCCACCTTTGCGCAGATCTGGTCTTCGACACGCAGATCTAACACTTCAGCCTACGTATGGATCCACACTCGATTCACACACGTACAACAATCATGTCTTCATCTCATGGCGCTTTTGAACCTCTAGCTCACGGCTCAACGATCTTCAGCTCATGGTCTTCAACAAATAGGCATCATTTAAATGCTTGGTCTCACGGTCCAACGCACGGACCCAGCCTCTTATCAGCGCAGGTGGGAACGCCGTTCACCTTATTATAAGAGCACATCACACTGGCCACATTTCCATTCACCACACAGCTTTTGAATGGCACATAATAGGTTATTGTTGATGGGTTACTGCTCCTCCCACTGAGAAATCACGCAGATTACCAGCAGGTCACAACCATCCAGATCAACGGAGGACGTCGGCAGTCTGATCCAACACTGAATGCTGCAATCAAAACGTAGCTTCTTGGACCTCCTTATCGCTACCAGCAACGTCGCCTTGTCTCCAACTTCACGCTCTGATACCAATTGTTGAGCAAAACACAGGGGAAACTTAAATAAACAATCAAACACACAGCATAAACAAAGAAGACAAGAAGATTTTAACGTGGTTCACCCAACCAATCTGGGCTACGTCCACCAAACAAAGGCATCGACAATCTCATTTATCAATTGAAGGATTACATCAGCATATTTTTTTCATCTGCACAACTCTTCCACTCACCTCACATTCCTTATCATTCTCATTTGCCTCTAGCTTACATTTTATAGCTGGGAGTAGAAACTGAATGATAAATTTAATCACAACAAAATACGATGCACAATAAATCCACATCAGGATTAGATGGAGTCAATTTAGCAACAAATCCTATCGTTGTCACATTCATGATATTTTCTCCAAAATTAATTTAAGAAATCTCAATAGGAATGACCCTTTTTTCCTTTTTTTTCAAATAAGCTCTTATTTTTAAAAAAACTTCATGTTTGATTCTTTGATGATCCTTTGTTAAGATGTTTTTGTTGCACCATATGCAACCATTCATCATTAGCCAACAGTTCTTCATCAAAGTCTACATCAACAATATTAATTGTTAGATTCACCATAACATTGGCTGCTCCAATGGTAACTTCATTGTCACGGGGAAACGCTGTTGTTGGAATCACCAAATTGTCATCCACTTGTGGTTGTGCATAGTGGGATTCATGAGCATCGGTGTGCTCTCTCTTTGCTTCTTTTGCAATTTTTTCACAGTTATCATCCACTTGTGGCTAAGTACAGTGGGATTCACGAGCATTTATGTGCTCTTTATCTGATTATGGTAACAAACCATCATCATTGTCATTCACTTTAAATTACGATTAACAAGATTCTTCATCTCATTGTAGATATGCTGCTACCGAACCACTTTCATTTTCAACTTGAATAGTCCCCCTTCCACCAAAAGTCCTCTCAAGCGTATCCCAAACCTCCTCGGTTGTCCTTACATGTGCAATGAGGGGAAGAATGTTGTTATCTATGCATTATTTTATGCATTTCAATGCGAAGAAATTCTTTTTCCTTTTTTCTCCAATACTTTCAAATAGATCTCTAGCATTTCCTGTTGTCACTTTGCCCTTCTCATTTTCTTCAATTTTTTCATTTGTTGAGCAATAGCTCACTACGACTCAACAAACAAATCAACTTAAAGACAACAACTTTTTGTAATGAAAACATTTTACAATAACTTCTTTAATGCTCAAATTCAAAAAAAATCTCTACAAATTATCAACCAGAACCCTTTTACAAAAAATTTCAGAAACCCTTTTAATTTTAATAATATCTTTTCAAAAAAATTCAAAGAACTTTCAAATATAAAGAATAAAGTCCTCAAATAAGCCCTTTGAGGAAACAAGCATAATGGAACTTTGTTTTTCTAAATAAATCCCCATTTAGAAAAAACTTCATATTTGATTCTTTAATGATCCTTTGTTAAAGAATTCCTGCTCCCAAACTACAATTCGTGCCTTCCAAATATTTTTTTACAAGCTATAATTCAATTCGTGACTTCCAAATTTGTTTTTACAAACTATAATCCTGCCATTAATATAAGGATCGATGTATTGTCCATGTTCTTAGGATTTCCAAAATATTTTGCAATCAAGATAAAGATCACAAATTTCGATGTGAAACACGTAAGGAAAACTTTTAAATTTGGTAGGTTGTTTTCAATGGAGTTGTTTTTACTGCGATTTTTTGGAGTTTCAGGGCTAGAATCCGGTCAAAAAAAATTGAGATAAAATCTTGATTTTTGTTATTTAAACTGGTTTTTTGACTGTACATATGGATTCAGCACCCTAAAAAACCCCTAAAACACTTCCATTATGCAAGATTACCCATCAAACTTCTATTTTCAATAAATTTTACGAGAATTTAGAAAAATTAAACCTGAAAAAACTGTCTTTGGTGAATTATTAAAATTTGATATTCAATGTTTTCACTTGGATTATGCTACAATATAATTCTGTCTGTTTTTGTTTGATGCCAGGGACAAAGTCTCTACCAATCCGTATCACCTCAGGGACAACGGTCTCCGCTGGTATCTTCAGTGGACGTGACAGCCCCAGGGGTGGACAAGTCTGCTGGGTATGCTACACAACTGCGACATTTTTCAAAGTGAAGTTATTTGACTAGGGAGTAAGCTCATTATTCGACGGAATGTTTTTTTGGGTTTTGTGTTTCTAGTGAATCAGAAAAAAGAGATTATTGTATTTTTTTTTTTTACCCTTTTCTCAACAATAACGAAAAAGCATAAAACCCAAAAAAATATTGTGCAATCTTTTCTCTCCCCAACCTTTCATCAGCAACAAAGAAACACAAAACCCAAAAAACATTTCGTCCAATGGTTAACCCACTCCATTAGATTAGTATTAGTTCAATCATTCCAAGGTACACCTCTAATTTGTGATGCTGTGTTAGTTCAATCATTCCAAGGTACACCTCTAATCTTGACTACATCAATTCAACAGAGTAGGATTTAAATACAACATTTTTTCCTTGTAGTGAAAGCTGGTTAAGAAGACTTTTGGACAATGAACGATATT
The DNA here is from genome assembly GCA_034641835.2 of Pinus albicaulis. Taxonomy (NCBI): domain Eukaryota; kingdom Viridiplantae; phylum Streptophyta; class Pinopsida; order Pinales; family Pinaceae; genus Pinus; species Pinus albicaulis. The sequence goes on along the minus strand of CM076579.1, from coordinate 1,637,179,716 downwards.
GCAGAGAAAATTCTAATTCCCAATTAAATGATGGTTATTCAGGGCCCCGGGAGGTTCAATCTGTGATCCGCAAACTGTGTTAAATGTAAAACCAGCTCCGGTGATGGCAGGCTTTTCTTCAAAAGGACCGAATCCGGTTACTCCTGACATACTGAAGGTTATCATCCAATGACAGCAAATTACTTGTTTGTTTGTTTATATTGGAATTGTTTTTATTGTGATTTTTTGGAGTTTAAAGTGTCAAAATCAGTTGAAAAAATTTTGTGGTTGAATTTGTTATTTAAAACGTTTTTTTATTGTATATATGGATTTAATATCCTAAAAAATTTTAGGACATGCAAAATTATCTATCAAATTTAAGTTTTCAATAAATTTTTCTAACAAATTTAAAAAAAATTAAATACACGAAAAAAAACTTAAAAATTCACACTAAAAACAACTCAATTTATATTCATTGTTTTCTTTCTTGACACTATGGAGTGGTCTATATAATGGGATGGGATGTCATCCCCTCCTAACGCCATTTAAAATTCTACTTAATCTTTCTCCATGGCAGCCTGATATTACAGCTCCAGGGGTGAACATCCTCGCAGCATATACCGAAGCCCAAGTCTCAGTACAGCCTGTACCTTTCAATATACTTTCTGGCACATCTATGGCGTGCCCCCATGTTGCTGGTGTTGCGGCTTTATTGACTGAACTACATCCTGATTGGACCCCAGCAGCCATCAGGTCTGCCATTATGACCTCAGGTATATACAAATTTGGGTGCTTTATTTACGGGGATATCATGGAATGCAGGTTGATATTTGATAAAGTAAATGTTTAATAATATTAATTAGCTAAATTAATAGTGAAGCAGTGAGATCTTTTGTTTCAAGTATAAAATTTTATACCAATTTAGGGTGTTTTGGTAAATATGTATAGATATCCATAGCTAATAAGTATTAAATAAATAAAATATTTATTTAAATACATAAATTTAAAAAGTTATAAAAACCAAATAAACTATTATTAAGGATAAAAATAACTAACATATATATATGTTATTTTTTAAAAAACATGTAATCACAATAATTAAAAAATTATTATTATTAATGATAAAAATAATTAATATATAAATGAAACATATTATTTTTAAAAAAACATGTAATGGCAATGATTAAAAGATTTTGTAAATGTGATTTATCTTAGTATGTCTTGTTTCACTGTTGTATAATTATAAGTAATTTTTTAACAATGTTTTTGTATTAAAATGTTGTTGCTAGAGAGGTTTATTGTATTCTTGGAAAGTCATTGTTGACCTTGAATAATAAATGTGTTCCAATCATTTGCCATATGGAGGTTTCCTTGACACACTCTCAGTGTTTTACCATGTAAAAGGTGTCTCTATTTGTATGAATTTAGTTTCATGTTCTTGTGTGCATTTTTCCTTTCTTAATTAAATTATGGACTCAAAACACAACAAGTGATATTAGTGCCAAATTGATTGTGAGGGTCATGAGACGGAGAGCCATTTCAACATTTCATAGAAAGAAAGATGTGAGAAAAAGTGAATTGATGTCATTTTTGTTAAAAACAACTAAAAAACAACATAATTACTAAACACACTCATATATTATACACAAACGGTGTATGTGTAAACACACTCACACACAGATTTACATTCAGATTGCTCTATTAAATAGAGTTTTTGAGATCCAACTTATTCCTAAATTAGACAGAGAGAGGTTGAGAGAATTTCTCAACCATCAAAGCAACTTCTCAAATATGGAATGTAAGCATTATCTCCAACATCCCCCCTTAATAATTACATTACATAAAAATAACAAAATAGTCAAGCTTATCAGTAGATGCTCCATCAAGTTGCCTCATAACCCTCGGAAAGGTGTAGTTGGCAAGTTGGATTCCCGAGTTCTCTTCCTCAACTCCCGAATCAAGGACCTCCCAAAGTCAATTACCGAACAACATCCCAATCTGTCACATAACCTCATTAGGAAACCACTTCCATGTCTACCACTAATGAGGGATCCTTCCCTAGATCCGCAACTACCATACTATCTGGACAACCATCCATATTGAGCTTTACTGCCACTTGATCTCTTAAAAAACAATCGATTACATTTTGCAATTGCCGAACTCATAGTCATTCTATGGACGAGCTCCCATCCACCGAGATACATGGGTGCTAACCGCTGTACTCGCCAGTTATCTAGGAAAGTTGTCTAATTACAGAATGTATCTAGATTCAGCTATTACATCATGACCTTTTTTTTTTATCTATTTTGAAATTCATCACATAATTTACAAACAATTTATAATAATACTTTTTTAACACGCGGTTGATCACGATGCCTCCACGCACAAGTCTCATGTTGGTATTTTCTCTACAGGTTACACTACTCAGTATCTGATTCTCTTGGATATTGCCCATCTTTCTGAAATTCCTTATAAGGTACAAAGCCTGCACCATTGTATGTTCTGTTTTCTCCTCTCGAAGAAGGAAAAACATCCTTTTCTATTTTTTGAATATGCCTACAAAAAACTATTGAAGACATCTCTTGAAGTATTTGGAATTATAAGATACTATCCACACTAGTTTCTAAGTGATGAGATGACATACTACATTCTTAATTACGGGGATCACCATAGTTGCTCTATATTGCAGAAGGCATCTTCAAATTGTAGTCTTCCATCAATGGGGTAGGGCTCCGGTTACTTAGTAATACAGTGTTTCCAGAATCATCTGGCATCTTCTAATTATAAATTTCACCCTCACCACTGGATCACACATGAAGCACACCGAGTTGAGTACTTTCGTATACGCATCTTGGCACAGATTCCTTGCAATACGCCAGACAACGCAACAACATAGAAGGCAGGACTGATAAGTCTTCTTTGTCGGGCCCATTTTTCTCCTCGGGAATTCGCAAGGCCATTGCCTGAGAGCTGCCTCAACTGGGGCGTCAGTTCAAGCTTATCGTACTGACAAGATTTACAGCAGAGCAGCTCCCTGATGAGCTTAGGCTGGGGAATTGGGGAATAACAATTGTTAGTACATGACCGAACCAGTACACGAAATTCTCACCATAGGTGTTTGTCCAGTAATGAATCTCAGGATTCCATAAAGTAGCCTGTACAGAGGACCCGAGATACTCTGCGATTCAAAAAAATTCTTCATTTGAAGAGGCTTCCACCATATTTTATTCATAGTTCTCACCAAAGCAAACAGAAATACTGACGACAGCCACTGATAAAACCGAGAGTTCCATCAACGTTCTGGAAAAAAAGCAAACTCATTCCCCGTTTCAACCTCATAGTATGAATGGAACTTCTTCCAGCAAACAAGATCTTTTACCGGATAAACGTAGCACAACACACAGGCCTCTGATCTTGTGCTCCGATACCATGTTAAAAACAACTAAAAAACACATAATTACTAAACACACTCATATATTATACACAAACGGTGTATGTGTAAACACACTCACACACAGATTTACATTCAGATTACTCTATTAAATAGAGTTTCTGAGATCCAACTTATTCCTAAATTAGACAGAGAGAGATTGAGAGAATTTCTCAACCATCAAACCAACTTCTCAAATATGGAATGTAAGCATTATCTCCAACAATTTTTTCTTGAAGTCAGACAACCACACGATGAAGTCGTGCATAGAAAAGGTCTATAGAGGAGAAATCGAGACTAAGAAGGATCCACGGAGGAGTTGCGGACCCATAATGTTTCCATTTTCTGGTACTTGTGAACCCAAGTAAAGGAGCATGAAAGTAGAAAAAAAGACTTGCACAAGAGTCTCGGAGCAGAAATTATGGGCTTGGGTGCCCACAAGGTGCAAACAACTTTCACAGAGATGCAAAAAACTGCCATAGAAAATGTGAGACAAATTAGGCGGTAAAGAAAAAGTGGGTAGTCACAGAGTGTCAAATTGAATTGGGATTCTCCGATTGATGATATGACGCAAGCTAGGCCAGCCTGCAATACCCAGGACCATTCATACAATAATGCATCTCTAAAATATCCCATATAAGAATGCATTTAACTCACTCACCAATTAATACTCCAATCTTGATAATTTCATATTCTGGCAATCTCCATTCATATGTGGAAGCTTGTTTCAAATTCCTGAAAAACAACTATACCATTTGCATTCGGAAGCATAATTCACAATATACTAATCAAACCAATTTGGATACAGCTCAAGTCCAAAACTTCTAACCCAATCCCAATTTAAGTACCTTCAATCATGAACTTTGAATGCTTCCAATATTCACATGAGATTATACACATCATCCCAAATTAACACCATAACTTCCACTCATTCCCATTTCATATGGCTTTTATAAAAATCAATCACAAATCTTAAAACAGAACTTTTATAACTTTATACAAAAGTTCATTTCCAATCCATGAGTATGGATTTTCATACTCATCATTCAATTCATAGAACCAAATCATGCACCTTATACCTTAACGTACTCAATTCAGTACTTGGAAAGTATGAAAACCCAAATTTCAAACCCCAATAGCTACACCAACTCAACAATCTTCAATTCAAAGGTTTCAAACAACATTAAAACCACCTCACAAATTAAACCAAATGTCAATAGGAATGTTTGACATTATATCAACCAAATTCAACTGCAATGACATTCACATACCTTTTTTTTCTTTACAGCGCTTCAACTATTCGGTGCTTCCAATTCTTACTCGAACCCAGGTTTGTATATGCCCCTTTTTAATTGCGCACCAAAATATAACACATTTATTTCCTCAGTTTCATACTTTGAAACTAACAATCAGTTACGATGTAATGTATTTCCATCATTACTGGTCGGTCTCAATGATTCGCACCTTCATGAGTGGTTATGGAATGTCATACTGCGCTTCTGGCTAACGCTTTTATTGGATCACCTCGATTTGAACTCCTGCAATATATTATCAGTTATACATGTGATTGTGGATCTGCCCAATTGTATTTTCAGCGATTTGCCTTCACAATTCTCTGTATTCACTCCGCTGCAACGATTTTGACTTTTAACAATCCAACGCATTCTCATTCAAGATTCACTTCCAAATACATAATTTCTTCAACACTGGATCCTTCGTCCGGCAAAAACAAAACGGTGCGCCCTTCCTATCGATCAAAACAGAAAAGCAATCGATTTAACTTATATCGAATTGCCAATTCGATTTGGAATACCTTACAGATACACTGACATTTCAATGGTATCTGTCTTCAATGCTTACAGTGTCAAATCTTCAGCAACGCCATACTCCAGAAATCTGCTTTTTCAACCAGACACAATTATTATTATTGGCAAGTCAACATTCACAATTTAATACCTATTTGCAGGCCAAATATCATGAGAATATTTCATAACAGAGTCGGTCCGGCAATTCTCGCACAACGAATCTCCAGTGCTTCATGCCTTCAACGATGTCCATATGCTTCCTCATCGAATTTTCCACAGCTTGAAAAATCGAATTTCATTGTAAACGCTGTCACCTGCGCCCTTTCAACTTCGAACAGAGATTTTAACATTCCACCATGCATGCATCGAATAGCAATTTATTCTATTGACCCTCGACTTTGCAAACTTGACATTGCAGACTTAGAAGGAATTAAAAGACTGGTGCTCTCTGCTTTCATTTTCTATTAATCGAATTCAGATCGATATAACAAAACCATTCATAAGCTCATGCATAGATAACAATTTCTATATTAAGATCAATCCTTTTCACTTGGTCCTATAAATCGATCCCACCATTTCTTTGATTGCAGGCTTTCTTTAGTCGATCTTTCCAATAATCAATTCCTCAACCATATACATTTAACCAGAAAATACTATAACTTTCACAGTCAATCCCCAAATGTATATATATTTATAATCTGAAATCAAAACAAGATTACTTACAGACTTTATTCGTGGCCTGATATTCAACATTTGGCCCTTACAATTACTGAAGGCTTACAGCCTTGCTGTTCAAGCCTGCTTTCAGCCTCACACTCTCTCACAATCTCTCATGGTTTCTCTCACAAAAAGCCCTCCTATTTATACAATTTTTAAAAATCATTACATTAAATGCTAAATCCCTTAAAATCCTTAACAAACCCCTAAATTTCTCAACATCCCTAAAGGATAGGTTTTTATCCCTAAAATCCTTCAATTTATTAAATTTCCTCATATCCTTTTATTAATAAAAAGATATTTACATAATCCTCACCTTCTCCTATTTAATTCAGAAAAATTAATAAAATATTAAAATCATCACACCCCATATTTACAAATTAATATTATCACACCCCATATTTACAAATGGAGAAAAAGGTCTTGATGCTCCTGCATCAGACTCCCCATGTAAGAAAATTCATGACCACCTGGTCATAAGTCTGGATATCTCCTCCTGGATCCCAAATTTTATTTTGTAATCTTCCCGTTCTTGTTGATTGCTTCACTGCTGTTGCTATCTGCTGTTGTCTTCCAGGTTTCCATATTTTGTGTTGTAGTGCTCCACCTGCTCTGCTCTTGCAGTCTTTCACTGTCATTCTCTTGTTGTCATTCATTTTCTTTCTTTCGGCTGTCTTTCTCTGGGATGGTTTTACCATTAATTTCCTTATCAATTCAATTTCTCTGTCCAGTATGTCCTCTGTCTGTTGATTGTTTCCAACATCTTCAATAAACCATGTTGCTCTTGCTGTCACTATGGATGTTGCGGCCTCCCAATCTTCCTTTCCCTCTGCAACATTCCTTTGCTTGTCACCTGCAATTTTATCTGCAATTTCTTCTTGATTATCATTTATGACAACTGCTTTGTCATCCTTCTTCAGCAATCTATCCTGGACATCCTTCAGTAGATGTTCTTCCTCTTCTTCTTTCATTTGACTATCCACCTCTTTTCCCTTTAGCAACACTTCAGTATGTTGCGTTGATTTCTCTTCTTCTGTCAGCATATCAGTATGCTGATCCAAACTCAAAGAACTCTTGAGACTGTCAGCTAGTCTCCACTTCTCATCAGCTATCTCAATGATGTCTTCCAGCATTTGTCCACTGTAGTGAACTGATTCTTTTCCAGCCTCTGCTTCAAAACTTTCATCTTCTGGAAGGTACTCTTTCACATCTTTGACAACTTCAAAACACTGCCTATCTTCTTCCAAACCTGCAATCACACACAAATCATCAGTTTTAAAATCACAAGACCTTACGGTCTTGTTTGATGCTTCAGTCATCAAATCTTCGGGCTGCTTTGAATCATTCATATGATTCAACTCCTCTAGCTCTTCATCACTTTCAAAAAGTAATGGTCCACTCTCTGGGTAACATATTGAAACTTCAACATCTTCTTCAGCATCTTCCTTTTGCTGTAGCTCAACTGTTTCGAGCTTCTCTATCCTCTGTCTGGCATCTATAACCTGTTCAAGTTCCCTTAGTTCCTTTATTAACTGCAAATTCACCTGATGATTCCACTTCTCTTGTAGCCTCTGCCATCTCAACTTCTTTCTCATGACATAACCATGCTTCTGGTTTTCCTCATTTCTTTGCAACATCTCCATTAACACCTCAAGCTGAACTGCTATCTCAGCCTTCTCCCTCTCATATTCCTCTTTGCTTAACTGTCTCTGTATGCCAACTGCCTTGGCATCCTTTCCCTTTTGTCTTCTGCTGTGGTTTATTTCAGAACCTCTATGACGACTGTCACTAGTCATCATCCTTTCCATCTCTATGAGTTCCTCACTCACCTTACTATGAGTTGTACTAAAGCCTCTTCAGCAGCAAGTCCTGTCTTGCCGCCACTTACCTCACCAAGCCCTCCTCACTCGGTCTTTTGGCAAGCAATTGGTTCTCTCTCTGGAACCTCCTTTGAGCACTTCTCTTTGCTCTTCCTGGCTTCAACTCATCTGCCTGTTCACAACTGTCTTCCTTATCCAATCTCTATTGGATTTCCTCAGGTTCTGCCACCTTCAAGATCTCGGCTGATCTTGTCCTTCCATTCTCCTGCACTTCAGTCTCATCATTATGCTTCCTCTGCAAAATTTCCCTGTCAATCAGATTTTAAAATCTGATTCTCTCTTCCAACCTTCTGGCTTGATCTGGCAAACTTTAGCTGTCAGCAACAATTCCTTCCTTGCTGAGTTTGCTGCAATCATCAATTCTCATTCCATTTCTTGTCAGTAAAATTCAAATCAAGATTAACCACACCCAATACCTGCATGACTCCTCATTCCTTCAGCTGTACTCTGGTTGCTTGTCTTTCAGATTAGAATCTGATCTCCTTTACCTGCATTCTATTCACTTGCAATTGTATATGCTGCATTTAAAATCTGATCTTCATCATTCATCATACATTCAAGAATATATTTCAGTTAACAAAAACCTTCTTGTCATCATTCAGAAGATAAACATTCCAACAGGGCATTCCGGCTCTGATACCAAAAATGACGCAAGCTAGGCGAGCCTGCAATACCCAGGACCATTCATACAAGAATGCATCTCTACTCCAATCTTGATAATTTCATATTCTGGCAATCTCCATTCATATGTGGAAGCTTGTTTCAAATTCCTGACAAACAACTATACCATTGCATTCGGAAGCATAATTCACAATATACTAATCAAACCAATTTGGATACAGCTCAAGTCCAAAACTTCTAACCCAATCCCAAATTAAGTACCTTCAATCATGAACTTTGAATGCTTCCAATATTCACATGAGATTATACACATCATCCCAAATTAACACCATAACTTCCACTCATTCCCATTTCATATGGCTTTTATAACTTTATACAAAAGTTCATTTCCAATCCATGAGTATAGATTTTCATACTCATCATTCAATTCATAAAACCAAATCATGCACCTTATACCTTAACGTACTCAATTCAGTACTTGGAAAGTATGAAAACCCAAATTTCAAACGCCAATAGCTGTACCAACTCAACAATCTTCAATTCAAAGGTTTCAAACAACATTAAAGCCACCTCACAAATTAAACCAAATCTCAATAGGAATGTTTGACATTATATCAACCAAATTCAACTGCAATGACATTCACATACCTTTTTTTCTTTACAGCGCTTCAACTATTCGGTGCTTCCAATTCTTACTCGAACCCAGGTTTGTATATGCCCCTTTTTAATTGCGCACCAAAATATAACACATTTATTTCCTCAGTTTCATACTTTGAAACTAACAATCAGTTGCGATGTAATGTATTTCCATCATTACTGGTCGGTCTCAATGATTCGCACCTTCATGAGTGGTTATGGAATGTCATACTGCGCTTCTGGCTAACGCTTTTATTTGATCACCTCAATTTGAACTCCTGCAATATAATATCAGTTATACATGTGATTGTGGATCTGCCCAATTGTATTTTCAGCGATTTGCCTTCACAATTCTCTGTATTCACTCCGCTGCAACGATTTGACTTTTAACAATCCAAAGCATTCTCATTCAAGATTCACTTCCAATACATAATTTCTTCAACACTGGATCCTTCGTCTGGCAAAAACAAAACGGTGCGCCCTTCCTATCGATCAAAACAGAAAAGCAATCGATTTAACTTATATCGAATTGCCAATTTGATTTGGAATACCTTACAGATACACTGACATTTCAAGGGTATCTGTCTTCAACGCTTACAGTGTCAAATCTTCAGCAACGCCATATTCCAGCAATCTGCTTCTTCAACCAGACACAATTATTATTATTGGCAAGTCAACATTCACAATTTAATACCTATTTGCAGGCCGAATATCATGAGAATATTTCATAACAGAGTCGGTCCAGCAATTTTCGCACAATGAATCTCCAGTACTTCATGCCTTCAACGCTGTCCATATGCTTCCTCATCGAATTTTCCACAGCTTGAAAAATCGAATTTCAAAATAAACGCTGTCACCTGCGCCCTTTCAACTTCGAACAGAGATTTTAACATTCACCATGCATGCATCGAATAGCAATTTATGCTATTGACCCTCGACTTTGCAAACTTGACATTGCAGACTTAAAAGGAATTAAAAGACTGGTGCTCTCTGCTTTCATTTTCTATTAATCGAATTCAGATTGATATAACAAAACCATTCATAAACTCATGCATAGATAACCATTTCTATATTAAGATCAATCCTTTTCACTTGGTCCTATAAATCGATCCCACCATTTCTTTGATTGCAGGTTTCCTTTAGTAGATCTTTCCAATAATCAATTCCTCAACCATATATATTTAACCAGAAAATACTATAACTTTCTCAGTCAATCCCCAAATGTATATATATTTATAAATACGAAATCAAAACAAGATTACTTACGGACTTTTTTCGTGGCACGATATTCAACATTTGGCCCTTGCAATTCTTTTGAAGGCTTACGGCCATGGCCATTCAGCTTACCTTTCAACCTCACACTCTCTCACAAAAGCCCTCCTATTTATACAATTTTTTTAAAATCATTACATTAAATGCTCAATCCCTTAAATCCTTAACAAACCCTAAATTTCTCAAACATCCTAAAGGATAGGTTTTTATCCCTAAAATCCTTCAATTTATTAAATTTCCTCATATCCTTTTATTAATAAAAAGATATTTACATAATCCTCACCTTCTCCTATTTAATTCAGAAAAATTAATAAAATATTAAAATCATCACACCCCATATTTACAAATTAATATTATCACACCCCATATTTACAAATGGAGAAAAAGGTCTTGATGCTCCTGCATCATGATATGAGGCAAAAAAGAAAGAATTTACTTTAGAAACCCTACCATAGTTTTACTTAACATAAAATAATCTAAAAAGAAGAATTTCATTTGATAAAAATAAATTTTGTTTTCCAAAGATTTACTCCAAACATTTTTTAAGTTCTGAGTTTCTGAGAAAAAGAATAGGGAAAGCCTATTTTTGAGAAATGGTTTTTTTTTTTAAAACTCGAGTGGAAAAGATAGAAGAAAGACTTATCAAATTTCAAACAAGGAAGATCAAAATTAAAGGAGGGAAACCTTAGTTGAAGGATTCGTTTTTGGAACTTTGAAAGAACCCACTCAATTTTATAAAATTTAAAGAAAATTTTAAAAGAGCCCATGTAAGAGGAAAATGGAAAAAATGACAAATGCCCAGTTTAAGGTGGAGAAATTCACAAGTAAAAATAATTTTCCATTATAGAAATTATAGGTACGAGATCTACTACTGCAACAAGGGTTTCACAAAGCATTATATGAGGTTAGAATGAGACTTGTTAGCATGACATATTTCGAATGGGAAGACTTGTATGTTCGAGCTCTCAGTACCATCAGGTTGTGCTTGGCAGATGATGGTCACTTCAACATTATTGAAGAAAACTCAACATTAGGTTTTTTGGGTAAATTGGAAACTTTATACATGACCAAGTCTCTAACCAACAAAAATTACTTGAGGAGCGGTTGTATAACCTATAGGTGAAGGAAGGAACTAAAATTATAGATCACCCAAGGGTATTTAATACCATTGTTTTCGAGTTCACCGAAATGGAGGCCAAATTTGAAGAAGAAGATAAAACCATTACTTTGTTTTTCTCCTTGCCTGAGTCTTGGGACTATTTGGTGACTTCTATTAGTTTGATAAAAATTGAATCTCTAGAATTTGATTTTGTTATGGGAGCTTTATTATTTTAAGAAGTATGGAGGAATTCTAGCACTAAAACTTCCAAGATAGAAGCTATGGTAGCAAAAGGTCAGTCATGGTGCGGGGAGAAAAATCAAAAGATTATTCAGGACGAAATCAAGAGGAAAGAAGTGTAAATCCAAATGCTTCTTCTGTAAAAAAATAAGGCATCTCAAGAAGGACTATTGGAATAGGAAAGAGTAAAATGAAAACCCAAAAAAGGAAGAAAATCAAGTTGAGTGAGGTATTATTGATTAGGGTTCGCGTAACACCCTTCTTCCACATTTACCTAAGTTTTCATCTTTCCAGGGTAAACATGTTACAAAGAATTACTATGATATGATTCAATCTCTTAGATCACCTTAAGGAGGTGGAATCAATAAAAAAAACCCTTAATAACTTACCTAAAGTGGTATAGGACCCCAAAGGGATAAATCACCCTTCCAGGTGCCTAATCCTTGAGATAAAAACTCTTTTCTAGTGCCTTGATCTCACAGAAGTTGGCACAACACTATTATAATTTGAATGAAACCCTCGAGTCGCATGCATGATGCCTACAATGGAGCGACTGCAGTATTTTTCACCCAGTTCTATGCCTACAACTGTGGGATTTAAGCCACTTTTTTAGGATAGGATCTAGACCTCTGCCTAAAACTTAATGAATTTTTCCATAACCATGAATGACACAAAGACAAAGCCTTGCATAAAAATATTAAATAAAAATTGACCTAACCAAGCCGAACCATGAAAAACATTCCATCAAACACCTCATGAAAATGTAATTTATAGATCAAGGGATTCCTAGTCATAAGTAATAAAAATACACTACCAGGATTCACCGTAATCCCACCATATATCGGTCAAGGGATCAGTAGGACCTACAAAGCATGGATGCCCTTGGACCTCTCCATCACAACCGTGAGGAATTTGGCTATCTCCACCCTTAGGCTTTACAATGTATCGCACCATTACTAGTCAAGGTATTTTTGGGCCTCTGGGAATTTTTTTGAGACCACCTCACTATGTTTCGAAACCATCCGACAATCTCTTTGAACTAAGTAAAAGAACCTCATCACACCATGGTTATCGAGAAATGGCAAGGCATGGTTGATAACCATTGCCACACCTGGAAAAGCCCATGTCAATGACAAAAAAACAATTGAATACACACATGCATATACCATGAATTCCCAAAACTATTATGGAAAGCATACATGCAACTAGTACTTGCAAGTAATCTTGTTGTTGCAGCTTGATCCAACTCTTCCTTGCTTGATCTTTTCTTTCCTTTTCATTCCTTTGCTTTCCTCGCTCCAATTCTAGTGTGCTCCAAGATTGATCTAAGTGTGCAAGAGTATATGAGAGAGATATAAGAGAGAGGGCTCCAAGCTATTACTATCAAAAGTTTTGAATTGATCCTTAGAAGTATTCTATTGTTGAGTCCTCTATTTTCTTCAAATTTTATTATTTTCCTTCAATTTCCTCCTCACATGAAATATTTATCCTTTCACCTTCCTTTTCTCCTAATTACCTTTATTTTCATAAATAAATTTCAATAAATTTCTCTTTTCCATTTTAATTCCTTTGCCAATTTCCCCTTAGCCATAATAACTAAATGAACACCCACTAGGATTTTTTCCCTAACATTCAACTTGGAATACGTGTCCCATGACCTTAGTCTTATTTTTCCTTTATTAAATTTATTACATGGATTTTAAACACGAGGATTTTAGAGATCTACCCCCCCTTATGGGAACATCAGCCTCGGTGTTCAATGCCACCTACATCGAACAAGACCATTGAAAACCAAAACATACTACCCATGGAGATCTATAACGTAGCCTAATGTAGTATTTACAATGAACAACTTGCTAAAAAGTAATACTAAAACAACAAATATGACAACATAGAACCCATACTGCTTATGGGATCATTATAAAAAATCTCATCACTATATTTACATATATATACATATATACATATAAAAAAAATTATTTTCCTCAAACAATAAACAATTAATGATACATAGTCCACATTTCATCAACCATCTCCCATGTAGCTTCATCGGGCCCAAAGTGTTTCCACTACACTTTAACGTGCTCGATTTCTCAGTTCTAGGGCATGAGCACCTTTCTTTGTAAAATACATTGAGGTTCCAGCTGGAATTCACCTTCTAATCCACCTGCAATATAGACCAATCAATAACATGATCAACATATTTAACATATCTTTTAAGCAGTGAAACATTGAAAACATTATGGACTTTCACTGTCGGAGGTAGTGCAAGTTTGGAGGCCACTAGTCCAATCCTGTCAAGGGTCTTGAAAGGTCTACAATAATGAGGTGCTAGATTTTTACATGACCCAATCATCAAGGAGATATTCTTGGGCTTGATACACAAGTACACATGCTACCCAAAATGAAACTCCTGAAATGCTCCTTTAAATTATTCTTGATAAAATTGCATTTTCTATCCCATTTCTACTAACATGTCTGGTGTTATCAACACCATGTTGACTTGATCACTCCAACTGATGGGAGTATTAAAAATCTACCCATAGAGTGCCACAAACATACTCATCCTTAGTGAATCCCGATACCCATTTTTGTAAGCAAAACTCAACTAGACTTGGAAGATACTCTTCTCACTTTCATTATTGATGCATAACATACATTCTCAACATGTCTTCTAAAATCATGTTGACCCCCTGTTAACATTGGAAAATTGTACAGAAGAATACGACATCAATTAATGTTGAGCCTAAGTATTTACAGAGAAGGAACACATTATGGAATTAAGAAGTATTTAAAATCTCTAAGGTTTTGAGAAAATCAGATTTGAACTAGTCATAAATGCTGAATTGCGTGCTTTATTCTTCGATAAGAGGGCCTTCTGCGCGACTTTTGGCCCAATAAGCGCACATTCCTGGAAATGGAAAAAAGTCGCTTTTTGGGACCACACCAAGCAAAGGACAGTTACTCCTTGTGTGAAAGCCACCTAAGGATAGCCACCAACGCCTCCTTAGACAACATGTGAGCACATAAAAGAATATTTGAGCACACAATGGAATCACACCTCTCCCTTGGGTCACTATCCATCATGTACCAAGGGAGGGAAGGAGGATTTGAAACTCACCTACATAAACCCACCAAGAGATGAAGAAATGGTGATCACATTGTTATGCTGGCCAAAGTTGGCCAAGGAACACCAGCATTGTGTGTGACCCAGAGCTGGAGCTAAAGAGGACTTGATAGTTGGCCATCCAACATCTTAGTCCACCACAACAGAGAGAGAGAGGGAGACTGCATCAGAGGCAAAGCTTGGAAGGCAACAACCTTGCATCGAGACCTAGAGCCATTGCCTAGGGGCCCTTTGGCAAGTGGGTAAATTTATTCTCCGTTCAAATGTTTAATAAGAAGAGGCCATCGAGTCGTCGTTTGCATTATTATCATTTTGACTCTCTATATAGATTCTGTATATTTGTGTTTTATTTTTTAGTTAACCAGAGCATACTTTAGAATACTATTTCCATTAAGTTTTATGCTTTTGAGCTCCCCCACTTTCTGTCTGTTACCAATAGTTTCAAGAGTAGACCACACTCTTTAAGCTGGTGCGATTTCGTACACTCGTGCGACTAATCCACCACAACAGGATTGGTGACTCCACTGACGTGTTCCAAGTTTATGTGGTTGTGCCATATTTTGCAGGAGACCCTTTATCTATGCTGGAGTGGAGCTGACAGTCCTTTGACCCATCTTGCAGTCCCTAGACTCACTGAAGTGACAGACTGAAGAAGGTAGCTCCTAATGTTTTTACTTGTAGGATTTTTGCACGCAATTTTTCCTCACAGAGGCATAGTGCGCACATTCAAGACTGACCCGTGCGCAGGAAAGTGCACCTGTCAGACCTTTTTCCGCGCAAATTACATAATAAGATTTTTTCTGTGAGTAAAATATTTTGGTAAAAATCACATCAAAATAAATTTGGTCCACACGTTTCGAACCAGCCAGTGTGGTTCATCATCAGGACAAGATGAAAAATCTGATCAGGTAACCCAATTAAATAGTTAAGAAAGGCTCCAACTAGCCGCTTGTAAAATAATGGCTAGTTTGACTAAACTAAGGCAATAAAATAATGAACTAAAAAAATATATATAATAGTAATTCTTTTTATTTATAGGAATAAATTAAATGCTTAATGTTTTTAATTTGAATTCTATTTATTTTTATTTTTAATAAAATAAGAATTATTCAATATATTCTTGAAGATTAAACAGATGTTTACAATTATATATATTTATTTTTATTTTTAATAAAATAAGAATTATTCAATATATTCTTGAAGATTAAATAGATGTTTACAATTATATATATTTAATTTTTAATTTATTTTTGTTCTATTTTTATTTTTATTTATCCTAATAATAGAATTAAGTTAAAATATCAAATCAATCAAAAAATAAAAAATAAAAATAAATAAATAAATAAAATAACAATAATAAATAAATAAATAAAAATAAAAATAAAAATACATAAATAAAAATAAATTTAAATAACTAAATAAATATTTATAGTTTGGATTAAAAAAAAAAAAAACTAGGATTGAAGAGCAGGAACCCAACATCTACTAACCATCCACCCATCGTCCCTGTTGAGGTTAATCAACCTCTTTTCGATTTCCAAGGCTTCTCTCAACTTGCGGTGGTGGAAATGGTCAATCCTCGCAATAACCTTAGTATCTTCAATGTAAATTGTCTTCTCAGCATGTTCTGCTAGGGCCGAGGAGTGTGATCTATTATGCTTAAGGTCAGCGACATGTTCATGTATTCTTTGATTAATTGATCGACCCGTTTCACCAATGTAAGGGGTCCCACAGGAGCACGGAATCAAGTAAACACCCTTACCATCCTTAGGGCAAATCGGGTCCTTAACCGATCTAAGCGAACTCCGAATGGTGCGAGAGGGTTTGAACATTGAGGAAACATTATATTTCTTTAGGATCCTGGCGATTTTATCCGTAGTACCTTGGATAAACGGAAGGTGAACTCCAGATAACCAATCACAAGGATCTTTCATACCTCTAGGACCCTTTTCAGCTTTTTGAAAAGCTTTAAGACAATGACTCATGCTATAACCATTTTTATTAAAAACTTTAAGGAGATGAGCCTTTTCACCTTCTAAGTGGTGTTCATCAGAGATTCTAAAGGCTCTGGTGGCTAGGGTGTTGAGAACCCCAAGCTTCTGAGTAGGGACATGGTGAGAACTAACATGTAAATACTACTCAGTGTGCGTCTTCTTTCTAAAAAATTGATGAGAGAAAGAACCATCTTCATTCCTAGAAATGAGGACATCAAGAAAAGGCAAGCTACCATTATCTTCAAATTCCATGGTGAACTTAATGAATTCATATTGATCATTAAGATGCTGGAAGAAAAGGTCCAATTTCTCCTTACCGTGAGACCACACAACACAAGTGTCATCAACAAACCTCTTCCAAAGTTTAGGTTGGAAAAGGGAGGAAGAAAGGGCTCTAGATTCGAAGTCTTCCATGAACAGATTAGCTACCATAGGAGAAAGGGGGGAACCCATGGCCACACCACAAGTTTGTTCAAAGAATTCACCCTCAAAACTAAAGAAATTTGAGGTTAGACAAATTTCAACAAGATAAGCAGTATCAGGATCAGTGACCCGAGAAATGATATCGATAGCTTCCCTAATGGGGATGCAAGTGTGTAAGGAAACAACATCAAAACTAAAAAAATTATCATCACTATCTAACTTCAAGTCTTTCAACTCATTAATAAAAGAACATGAGTCTTTAACAAAGAAAGAGGTCTGATCCACAAGCGGTTTAAGCTTAGTGGCTAGAAATTTAGCAAGTAGATAAGTCGGAACTCCTATGGTGTTAACAATAGGGTGAAGGGGAACTCCATCCTTATGAATCTTAGGAAGACCATAAATCCTCAGAGTTACGGGGTTACTCTCAATAAAATTTTTATTCAAAGAACAAACAGTGCTACTCAATTTTATAGCCAAAGCAACTGCTTTTGAAACTTTTTTTAGGGGATTTTTGTCAAGCTTCTTGTAGCGCCCGCTATTAAGAAGGTGATCCAACATCTTATTACGATAATCCTCTTTGTTTAAAATGACCGTAGCACCTCCCTTATCATATTTAAGAACAACACTGTTATGGTTGTTGTTTAAGGATTTAGGAGCCTCAAACTCTAGTTTGTTGATGTTGCTCTTAGGGGGTTTAGCTTTTCTGAGGATCATGGCACAATCTTGCCTGATAATGTCTTTGGTAGTATCAGGTAAATCCCTAATCCTATGTTCAATATCACAAGTAATATCTAGATTAGGGATTTTTTTAGGAGAAAGAGCAAAATTAAGACCCTTCTCTAACAAATTGAAGACATGTTGATCAAAGGAAAAACTAGAGAGATTAATAACAGTCTTATTCGAGGGGGAGGAGGCAGATTGGATATTACTATTATTGTTGTTATAATTATTAATGTTGAGTTTATTATAGTTATTATTATTATAATTAATATCATTATTATTATCACAGTTATTAATTCTGCATTTTTGAATCTGCTTGTAAGTGTGCTGGGCAGCCCCTAATGTATCTACCAGCACCTATGTTGATACCCCACAGCTTTTGAGAACTCACTTTTTGCTGCTTTTTGCAGGCATTTAGTTAGTTTTCATTTAAGTTGGTTTTTTGCAAAAGTGTTCACATAGTTTAAGTAGGGGGGCGAATTAACCATTGCTTTCCGAACAATTTATGTTTTTGCAAATTCTAGTATGCACACTTAATTTAACTAACTAGTCCAAGTAAGTGGCTCAAGACCACACATGCATAAGCTAGTGTAGAAATTGTTTAGTTTAAATTCAATTTTTGCATCTAGGAAATTGCAAGACTAGGATTGAATCGTCAATTAGAGCAAGTAATCTCTGCTATCTTTGCACCATTTTGTGACCCTAGACAAGCATATGAACACTCTACATTTTTTATTCACCATCTCCCTTTAGTTACTCACATAGACTAACTAGGAAGGTTTGGAAGTGGCCCATTATCCGCAAATGTTTTCCATTTGAGCAAGGAACAATGTCACATAGTTTAACTAGGGGACTTTAGTAAAGGATCACATATATTCATATGTTCAAATTATGAGATTGTTCACCATACGCTCACACACACTCACCCACTAAGAAAAGGAAGCCACCTAAAAATAACTTAAACCAACTCACTAAATTCTCCCACAGGGGCCACAAAAGAATTTATAGATTAAATTAGGATCAAGGGGGTAGGCATCCAATAAGCCACCTTGATCACACTTCACATTGAAACATATAATTTGTGTATCTAGGGAGCTTTAAAATCCACCTATCAGCCCACGGAAAAGAAAACTCGAGCGCGACATAAACCCGATCCAGAGGGGGTTAGGCTTAGGCGCAGTGCGTACGGTATTAGTTGGGGCTACCTATCTCGGCTGATACTCAGTACTGTTAACTGACTACCAAGAAGCCCAAGACTCGAATGTTCACGTGGGATGGTGGTTCTTAGTGGCCAAAAACTAAGGCATCATTTACCCTATAGGTGATGGTGCAAGAAAGCGCTAGACCCTCTACCCTTACCTTGGTGGATTCTCTTCGGCTGACTGGGGGTGTCACCAGCTCTTACGGGACGTTGTGCCAGCACTTGCAAGAAAAATTCTCAAGGCCTAGTTACTTTTGAGTGTGTGAGGACATCATAGGTCTTACAGGATTTTGAGTATCACATGCAAAACAAACAAAACCATTTTTTGCTTGATTGATCACATAGATTAAGTTAAAGGGAAAATTCATTTCATTTTCACTTTGTTTTATGTATGTGGCCATAGATTTGTCGTGATCATATACTCAATCCCCTCAAAATTTTTCCAAAACCTAACTTGGTCAACACCCAAATGGTTCCAATAGAACCTCGTCGATCCAGGCGTCTTTTGGACCTCCCCCCATTATCGGGAGGGGTTCTAGGTCTTTCGCCATTTAGGCATCAAAGACAGAACATTGCCACAGTTGTTGGTTCATCCTTTCTTGCAGAAACCTTAGTTAGGAACCCTAGTAGGTCTCCCAACACCACACCACACACCACTCCCCCCTCGTCCCTTGGGGGGCAGAGGAGCGCATCCCATACGGGAAGCTAGCTGAATTCACAACAGGGTACATCACAGACTAACCCTTGTTCTAACCAGAACTTCGTGTCTTCACACGTTGCCATGCCATCAAACTCCCAGTCACCCTTTTTAGCGGCATTGAATCTACCATTAGAGGAATTTTGAGGTCTAAAATGGGCCTCCTAAGGAAATTATAAAATAATAGTGGAAATAATAAAATAAGATTTGATTACATCATCAAATTTTAGAGGGAAAAAGGAAAAAACTACTTTTTCAACTAGTATTTTCAACTTATTTTCCAAAGTTTTTATTCAAATTTTGAGTGGGACTACTCATTGGATGCAAAATTTAATTCCTCATCCAAGGAGTATCCATGTTGCATACTTTCGATGGATCCTGCTACACGAAAAATGATAAATACATGAAAAACGTGATTGTAATCACGTTTTTTGATGTATTTCCCATTTTTCGTGTAGCGGAGTCCATCAGAAGTATGCAACATGGGTACTCATAAGATGATGAATTATTTTTTGCATCCAATGAGTACTCTCACTTGAAATTTGATAAAAAATTTGGGAGAAAAGTTGAAAATACGAGTTGAAAAAGTAGTTTTATTATTTTATTATTTTTTAATCTTTATACCCTTTTACTTAAAAAATGGTGAATCACACCCCACGGTTGACATCATCATCTTGAATCTTATTGGTTCTTATAAAGTTTATTTTCGTTGTACATATTTCTTAGGAGGCCCATTTTAGACCTCAAAATTCCCCTAATGCCGATTTAACCAAGATCACCAATGACCCCATCACACACGACCCCAATTGGCCTCCCATGCCCACGAAGCTCCCTTCCAACATACCAAAGTTTGAAGGCAAGAAAGTGGAAGACCCAAGTAATCATATAATGACCTTTCACATGTGGTGATCATCGAATAGCATCATTGACGATATTATTCGGTTGAGGCTATTTCAATGCACTCTTACGAGAGTGGCCACGAAATGGTACGTGGAGCAACCTCTTGCTTCACATGGAACCTTTAGCGCCCTCACTACTGCATTCCTCACATACTTTCAATTGCCCATTCACCAAGATTCGGGAATGGAATTACTAACTCATTTCAGACAATCCCCCTCCATCCATATCTCATAGCATCTCCATGAATGGAGGCGACGTCATAGTTTATGCAAAGAGAAACTCAACGACCCGATCCTTTTAGACTTATTTTTGAAAACTCTTGTTAGCCCCCCTATGAAATTCTTGACAAGAAAGCTGGGGGCTAGATTATTCTGGAGCCTCCAAGGAATGCCTTTCCCCTGAAATTTCATCCTCCTTGGAGTCTCTCTGTGCTAGGCCTAATAAACATCCTCGCTGCTGATCTATTCCTCAAAAAGGGCCTATTATTCCCTCCTTTACCCCTGCGAAATACATCAATTCCCCTTCTTTTCCCTTTATCCGAATTCCCTTTCTTCCCCCCAAGATTCCCCCTCTCTATGCCTAAATCCCCTGAAATCCCCTTTAAATTTCCCCATCTCCCTTATTTCCCTAGTTTCCCCCTCCATCTCCCCTACCGTTACCCTTTGATTGCCCCCAAAATGCATTAAAAATGAATTAAAATGATAAATTTTATGTTTCTGGGTCTTAGCCCTTCTTCTCATAGCCCCGCGCTCCTTTATCTTCCACGTGACCCGATGCTATGACCATAGCCCAGTTTTTAAAGGCGCTTATCACAGATCCATTTCGAGCGCAACCTCAGCCGTAGATCTCACCCGATCGAACGGTCATTATTCACTATGGGGGGTTGCTCCAAAGCACCCGTGCCCGTACACCTTGGCCCCCCGTAGTCCATCTCTGCCATCCACTTAAGACCAGATCCAACGGCGCGGAGCACGCCCGAAATGGTGGACCCCTCTTCCTTTCGCGGTTTTAAAATCCACATGGTTTTTTCCACACCATCGTTGGGAACTGAGTGGTTTTCCCTGCGCACCCAGCGATTCCACTCATCTCCTGCCACGCGTCCTCCTGTACTATTCTAAAAACTGCCATTTCACGCATTATCTCCTGGATGAAAGTCAGGCAGCAGAATTCACGACCACCGTTGGATATCGAGGTCTTCATCCAATGGCCTCCCTTGGTCCAAGCTGCTCGCTCGTTAATCTGCTTTCGCCGTGCTCGATGACCCACCATCTATCACTCTCGCCGTTGATCTCCTACGTGATCAACGACCCAGATCTGTTCATCCTTCGCTGACCGAGTCCACCCTCCATGTTGTAAATCCACGTGTCACACCGTACAGTCTTCTATTTCATCGCATAAATCGTTCATTTTTTGTGTTTTTTGTATGTTTTCCAGTCGAACTCCCTCTGCAAACCGTCACCATTCACTAGAACATTTCCTCCCTTGGACTCCCGCCTTTTTCGCCATGTCACCACCTGCACGTCCGTTTCATCCATCCACATCACCCGCCACCCTCGCTCATGGATTTCTTCACAGTCTTCGTGTTTTTCAGGGATATTTGAAATAAGTGGTCGTCGAGATATACGTTTACACTACCAGGACAAATGAATCCGAAGAAGATCTGTTTCAGGTGCAGAATTTATTAGGAATGACCAAGGAAGGTGAATACAGGGCCCGCATTAAAGAAACCGACTTCAAACCCTGCAAGGAAACTTCTGGCAACATTTAGAATGCAGTATGGCAAGATCAGAGAAGAGATAATGTTTCAGAGCAAGGACAAGGGATCAGAGCACAAAAATGAAGGTTTCGGGCCTAAAACCAGAGGTCTAAGAGACAAAGCACCAGTTGCAGACCCCGAGGAATCGATCAAAGGATCCTGAGCACAAGCAAAAGGTAATATCATGGTTTTTCATCAGCAGAATGCTTTTTATTCATCAAGTACATGGCACCCAAACAGCTTTTATTATGCACCATGTCCCTGAAGAGTCTTCCACCAGACTACAACTCAAAAACAGTCAGACATTTAGGAGACAGACCTCTTAGTAGTTTATTTTATTTTTTGTTTACGACGCCAGGGGTACTTCGACCAAAGATTTCAAGATCAAATCTGGAGCAGATCATTCTCTCACAAGGAAGGTGACAGAGATTAAATTCATAGCAGGTCAAGCAGAATGGGTTTCGGCCCTACATCCATTGTTATGTTTAATGATACATTTAATTTTCACCTACTCCTTCAGTCGATCTTAGGCTCACCCTTTTCTATAAAGCACAGAAGGAAACTTTGTAATGGTTGTTGATGAGAAATCAGTGGAACACAAGTATTTTCCTCTTGAGACAAGTTCTCTGTGTATATTGTAAGATAGACTGAGACTAGATGTATTCAGACTGAATGTTCAAGCTATGGGCTATGATGTACCTAATTGGTGTTGTTTTTAATAAGACAAGCATGTTTCTTTGGATCCTGATCTAAAGAAGCTGGTGATGTTTCCTCTTTCTCTGTATTTGTGATTGACTTGCTCTTATTTCATGTTTCATTTCATTTCATTTCTACTGGCTTGCATCAGAAGTTTGGCATAGGATTCACCCTTGTTAGGTGCCCTATGTTGCTGTTCTCCCAGCCCTTAATGTTTTCTTCTTATATGTGTATCTGAATGTTGATTTCAATTGATTTAACCAGTGTAGTGGATGTTATTGCCCGCTCTCTGATGTATGAATTGATGAATTCCATGTTTAGATGTTCTTGGTAGGATTTAGCTGGAAGGTTTGGGAACACTCGGGATTAGTGTTAGCCCTGTCCACTAGGATCTTTGCATGACCAGCTAGCCTTTCTAAGATCCCTTGTATTGCCTTTGATTTGGTCCAAGCAGGTCTGGAGTTAAATGACCTCTGACCTGATCTATAGACAGAATTAGATGGTTCTCCTCCTTTCATTTTCAGTCCTTAATGTTCCATTCCACCCAGTATTTCTAAAGATCCAGATAATTTAGATGACTAGCCCAACTGAAAGCTTGCACATTGAACAACAAGTAAATCCTTTCTTGACTCCATTGCCCAATGGCCTTGATGTTCTTTGAGTTATCTACCTTTGCCTAGTTTACTATATGCTCACCCTTGCCTTATATTGGACTCTTCTTTCCTAATTCCCAACAACCAAACTCTTAATCAAACAAACAACCTCGAGCCTATAACTAGCCTGAAATCATAACCTAGAGTTTCAAAGACATATCATTCTTTGTTTTATTGGAGAGATCCCTCTCCGGGTCCAGGAGGGCTATATCCTAGGGCCCGAAAGTGGTTCTGATGTTGTCTCATCTTTTGGTATTGCCAATCTGGCCAAAACATGGGAACCCCAACAACTCTGACCCTGAAGATTTCAAAGGATGTGGCGTAGCGCAACCCCACATTCGAAGAGGATGTAATCAGTAAAGCCCTATAGCTTGAACTGATGTATACGTAGTCAGTATACATTTACAACATCATGCCTAACGCCCCGCGCCTGCAATCTTATCAAGAATTGCCAGGCACGTCTAACTCTGCAGATGGACTTATTCGGTCAATGAACCAAGGGTACCTAGGTAGTAGTAGTCAGGATCCCAGTTACACACATAGTTCTACCTAGAACATGTCTCAACTCAGATTTCAAAGTCATCACATGCCACAACAAAATTTGACTAATAGGGCGCAAACGTATCACCAAGAAGGACCTTATCATTCGGTTGAGGGGACCCAGTACACAGGAAGAAAGACTGACGGAAGAGCTCCCCCCCAATGGCCAGGTGCAAACATGGGACAACATTATGCTCAGTCCCACGCACACAACCCACCTACGCAAAACAATGCACAGGTGAAATTTGTGCAACCATTCCAAAATCAACCACACCACTATGATCAGGAGAAATAACCTCCTAACATGGTTAAGAAAAGGACAAAGAACAAGCCCAAAGGGAACCCTGGATAGGGGGGTAGCAACAAACATGGCCCACCGCAATCCTAAGCTGGAGGTAACTCCAACCGGAATCAGAACCAGGAGCCAAGAAATGCCCAAAGGCAAGGCAGAAGAAACCATTCTTGTTCAATATGTGGTGAGTACAGGAACTATACTCACTGCTGTCCCAAACTCCCTAAGCTTAAAAAGCTACAGAGTAACCAAGGACAAGGAGGATCTTCCCAGCAAACTTCAGTGATGCAAGAACCCTTCCCCCATCAAGGGACGGTCAGTACTGAGTAGCAAAATCCAAACAATTATGGGAAAAACAACCATGAAATCTACATGGCTGGGGAAGAAATGTTTTTCCAAACTTGGAATCGTAGCTACAACACCCCACCCGACACCAATATGTCAGGGGCTAGTCCAAGCGCACCGAATGCACCTTTAACCATTTCAAAGATTCCTGGGGAACCATTTCCAAAAATGGTAAAAGGGCCTAATAGGCGAGCAGGTAACTACTCCAAAGCAACCCAAAATTATAGCATCGTAGATGACTTATCTCAGTCACCTGTTGCTATGTCTGCATTGGAAGTACTATAGTCATGCCCAAAGCAACGGAAAGCCCTAATTTTCTCATTAGGCGTTTTCGACCCTGCCAATATGCACATGATGGCTTTTGACTTAGACAAAGATACCCCTAGGCTTCCCTCCATGGTCGCCTTCCAGATTCCAGTATCGGTGCAGAATATCACTGTTCACCAATGTGTCATAGACGAGGGTGCGTCTACATGCATCATGTCAAAAATGTGTGGCAGAAGTTAGGATCCCCCGAACTCAAACCTTCCGTCATCATGCTCAGAGCATACGATGGTCGTCCCTTGACCCCCATCGGCCTCTTCCAAAATGTACAGGTTTGCCTAGTCGGTAAGACTGTCCACATAGACATCGAAGTCTTGGACACTCACTTGGATTACAATATACTCCTTAGGTGGAGTTACATGTACGCCATGTCTGCCATATCATCCTCCATCTTCCGCATCATGATGTTCCCCCATGAGGATCGAATCATTATGGTAGACCAGCTGATGCATAGTGAAAAGTGTCCCCTAACCAACACGGATGTAATTCTACCCTATGTAGATACAGCCGCAGATATTATTTCACGGTATCAAGAATATGGTCCTGGCCAATTCAAACCATCGTTCCTCGTAGGGTCGTTCCTAGGAGATCCTCCCATTATCCTTGAGGTGTCGCCTAATGCCATAGGGACCCCGGTGTGCATGATTTCCGCATCAAGAGCTGAAGCAAGTCAAGACATGGACTCAAGTAGTAACGACACCGAGGCATCAGCCATGATTGCCTCTCTAGCCTACGCCGTCTCCCAAACCCCTTTCCTCTATCCACCTCCTGGCTTTGTCTCCTAGCAGGTTTTGGCAACGCTGGTGTTACCCAACATATCGTTGGAATTCCCAGTTTGGTACCTTGTTCCCCCTTTTGGAACAGGAACCACAAATGTTACTGTCATAGGATTAAAGCCCCCCAAACCCGAGGAGCCCCTACCCACCCAAGAAACGGTCGGAAATGACCCTGCAAGGGGAGTTTCCATTTCAAAAATGGTTACCATGGCCAAGCAAATTTCCAAGAGAGGGAAGAAAGCAGTGACCCCCACCATGCAAAGGGAGTCATTAGCCTGTGCTATATGTGATGTCATAGGCCATCCTACCCACATATGTCCGGAGTTGGACGAGTTAAAACCACTCCTTGGCTCCAAAGCAGTCACCTTGACACTATGTTCTCGTAAAAAGGAATTGGCCACCAAAATTATAGGCAAACCACTGTGTACCAATCACGCATGTGCTCTCTGTGACACCTATGGGAATTATACCCACCATTGTCTAGAAATACCATGATATAGGGATGCCTTACATGCAGTCGAGCGGTCCTATCAAGAGGATCCCTCCATCCAGTCCGTCAATGATGAGGCGTGTATCATCCTGTACCTACAGGAAGAGTGAAAATCACTCGAAAGGCTCCCCACCAAACCACCCCCTCTGTTCGAAAGATACATACTTTGTGATGAAATGGATCATTTCATCATCGACTGCCCAGCCTTGGAAATGTTCCAACGATGGTACCCAATCCACATAGTATATCATGACGAAATTGATGACCCATATTCATGTCAGATATGCGGCAACAACCACCTGATACGTCATTATCACTATGTGCCAAGATTTCACATAGCCTTAGCCTATATGCGATCGACTATCATCCGCCTCTCCCAAGAAGATGGCGCGGATAGGGATTCCATGGACAGTTCAACAACCCAAGTGGATGTGACAAATACATCCACCCCGTCGTGGCCATCGGGAGGATAGCCAATTAGGGAGATCCATCCCCCGCTAAATGCCAGTGACACAATTCACCACATACGACATGTATCATTGCACAACCAAGACAGGATTTCAACGCCCCCCTCGTCCCAGGAATTCCATTTTATTCCTGTTGCAAAAGACCAAGGTACCTTACGCTTTTGCATTGACTTCCACAAGGTCCCAAACTTTCACGTAGCCATCGAACTCCTTGATGACACCCAACCTCTAGAACAATGCCTAGTACAGCTAGAGATAGTTGACGAAATTTGGTGACAATCGTTGCAACACAATGAGGCCCATAAGAAAAAGGTGAAAGCACCATTCGACCACCACATCACCTCTTTCTCATTTTCTGAGGGCGCGTTAGTCCTTCGCTACGATGTCGCAAAAGAGACCTTAAGGCTAGGAAAGTTCGAAACCTTGTGGAAAGGACCTTATATTATCAAACATTGTCCAATAGGGGGCATACATCTTGGCAAAACCAGACAGGACCTACCTCACTAACCCCGTCAACGACCTGTACCTAAAGAAGTTCTACCCATAAGGGCCCCAACATCCCTTATCCCCTAGGGTTAGTGTACACAAAAATCTCAACACCAAAATATTTTTGACCCAAAGACCTATGTGCCACCATGGATCACCTACTTGAACACTATTTCAGATTTGCTGATGGAGCATCACGATGGTCTCAAAACTTCGCTGCAGCTGCCTGGGCATCTACAACCCTGACCGATCACCACTGTGTTCAAACGACATGTGCATCGGATCAACAACAAAAATCAGGCAGAATATGATGCCGTTATTGGACTTATGTGCGAGGCCCTCCATCGAGGCATTCGCCATATGCTTGTCTACCTCGATTCCCAGTTAGTAGTATCATAGTTAAACCAAACATTTGAAACCAGAGAAGCAAACCTGTTTAGAAAATATTTGAGTGCCAAAAGATTAAACATAAAATTTGATTACATTACATTTTCACATGTATCAAGGAATCAAAACCAAGCATTTGATCACATAACTGACAATATCCTAGACTGGAATGCATCATGAAGAAACCATCATCCATAAAAAACCAAAAACATAGATATCCATCAGCATAACACAAAATACATAAACTGAAATAGATAGCACACTATGTAGAGCCGTAAAAAGATCTCTCATATATATATCAAAACATATGTGTATCTGAGTACAAAAATAGTATCGCTGGCCCATTGGCCAGCCCAAAGATACAAAGGTCATCAAAAATAAGGGAAGCATCCTCATAATGAGTGCTTTTCCTGTGTACAAAAATACTCTATGGGGGTGCCCCCTCAAGAGGAGAACCTGAGCCCACCACTGCTCCTGGTGCCACCACCAGAGCTATTGTTGCCAGTGCAATAGCCACATGTCATAGAGTGGGCTGATAATCCCTCGCGGGCCATCACTGTCTCTAGCCAAGCCTCCTAAAATTCATCCATGAAACCACGAGCAACCATCCCCTAGGTCAAGCGGTTCACTCGACCTCGGAATCCCTCTAGAGCGGCCACCTGAGCCGTAAGTATTGCAATGCATGCCTCAGCTACATCTGCATGAGCTCACTTGGCCACAACCTCAGCTACAGCTGAGCTGCTATCCTCACCAAAAGGGCCAGCACCATCCCTGCCAGGTCCACTGGCACCACCACTCGGTCCACCTGCTCTACCTCCCCCTTGACCACCTTGAGGTCATACTGGAGGATCGTAACCCACCAAATAAGCCAATAAGTGACCTACCTCACCAACATCTGCATGAGTAACGAAAACATTGTCAGTGTCAAAAAAAAAACACATAAGTACATAAAGACTCGAACAAATGCAGAAGCATATAGCACATACCTGCAGGACCCCAAACATAACCAAAAGGGAGACCGATATCTAGATCACCCTAAAAGTCCATCCCCACATACGGGTATGGAAAAAACATCTGCGGGTTGGCCTCAAACCAGGCCTATGTTGTATCATTCCAATAATTACCCACCATGCCACCACCACTGTGCGGCGTCACTGGAGCCCACCTCCTCATGTGTGGCTCCAGTGGCCCCCCAAAAGGCACTGCTACAATGGGCCTCAGCATCACCACACTCTCATACATAATGCTACATAAGATGCTAGCATACACAAATGGCTTTGATCCACATTAGACCCTGTTCAATTGCGACACCACACAATCAAAACAGAAACAGGAAAAATCAAAAAAATGCCCATTCCTCAAGCAGCGTAAAACCCCCACTTGTGGACCCAATGCCCAATGTGGAGCAAATGACCTCGCCAGTTGAAAAATAATGTCCAAACCACACCGCTCAGACACATCTGTCAATGATGCAATATTTATGCACCCCTCAGTAAGAGGCGCACCACTGCAATGCCTCCTCCGGAGCCTGTCTAGGTTCACTCTCCCAGTAGGAAGTGGATACCTCAGTGCCTCACCCTGAGGTAGTAACCTAGTCATGAAGTATATATTCGTATCCAGATGGATAATCAAGTTTGTCCCCCTCGGGACGAATATATTGCGCCTCATACTCCAATGCTGTATAATGTAGCATAACAATCGGTCCTGTGACTGAAGGAACTCGTTCTCAGCAAATTTCAGAAGGCCCCATGCATCCAACTGACGACGTGCCCCAGCATCAGCAGCCAGAGTGGTCCGGATCTCGGGCCAATCTCAATCTCTCCACACTAACCTACCAAGCAAAAGGCACCCATCAATATAGAGAAAAACACCAAAACAGAATAAAACCCAAGTTTTATGTCACCCTACCTTTAGCATGCCTGTTTCCTACACAGGCGCGCCATTGTGCACAAAAAGGAGGGAACAACATGCCCTTGTGCATCTATCCCTCAAAAACGCACGCACGAGGGGTGGCTCTTTTCCTAGATCGCCTGCACAATCTAGGGCAAAAAGTCCCTTTGAGGCCGTACAAACCTAATTTGTACGACCCCCTACACTAGTAGAGTGAAAAAATTGAAATGTAGGATGTCATGAAAG
This sequence comes from Pinus albicaulis, assembly GCA_034641835.2. Taxonomy (NCBI): domain Eukaryota; kingdom Viridiplantae; phylum Streptophyta; class Pinopsida; order Pinales; family Pinaceae; genus Pinus; species Pinus albicaulis. The sequence continues at coordinate 1,637,149,627 of CM076579.1, read as the reverse complement.
TTACCTCGGCATAGTATCACTAATCTCGGGTACACAAGCTAACCGTAATGACAAGAAAGCCTCTGTAATCACCTCTGATCTCCCAAAACTCAGCAAGTACAAATGAATATGATTAGGTCCATAATCCCATATTTATCTCCCTTTCCCAGAACTTCAGAGGTCAATAACAGGAGATCAAAGGGTCCATTCTGCAAATCGTAAGTTGCACCATCATCAGTATGCCATGACGAACGAAACCGATACCACATATTCACTTTCTGGAAAAGCAGTTTTTTTAAGCACTGATAGGTATGCACCCTCCCATATTCCCTTCCAAAGTTCATTTCTTTCAATAATATTTGATGAAAAGAATATGCTTTCACTTGAGGTAGTTTTTTTTGCAGGTAGAAACCGCAAACTGTTCGCAACACCATTCACTGAATGTTCCACAGCAGGTATCATTCTACCCTCAGCATAATAGAGTCCCATAAAACATTGCATATCCTAAAATCATTTCTCCATCATAAATAAACCATAGGGTCCTCATACCCGACCACATTTATCATCACCTCATCCCGCATATGATAAATGCCCGTGTTGGTTGGTAGAGCCTCCATGGCGATCATCACCCAAAGTAGACCGTATATCACCACACAAGTGATTCCATGGCCATACCATTTCAGTTCGGGAAGCACCTCATGCCCATCCATCTATCATGCATAAGGTCAAGTTTACCGTTCAAACTCAAAACCTCCCTTCCTGGATGACTGGGTTGTACAAGCAGATTGAAGGCGCATCTCTGCGCATCACATTTGGCCCACCATACCTCCATCAACATAATCCCATCTGTGACATCTTGCTCTTCATCAACCCCACACATGATACGAACCAATGGGACCCTTACCCCCAGCAAAACATCGTCCTCACACCTTCAGTGAGGGACCCTCTTTCATGTTTTGGGGTACCCATCTCTGTGTTTTGTACAGACCAAACCTCATTATTTTATTCTTTTGGTAAGTGTAGAAAGACCGCAAATGATGCCCTTCGGCACTTCCCCCTCATATTTCATACTTTCCCCCATGGCAGCAGTCCCCCATTTTCCTTGGTCAAAGTATTTTACCCCCATGCATGCACCATCCCGACATTCATAGCCGGTTCACACCCACCCTAGAAGTCCTACCGACTCGAGAGATTTTCCCTCCAGAAATAACTATGACTGCCGCCAAGCTGCTAAATTATACTTCGACCTCGGGCCACTGAATCCCCATCATCCGTTTTTAGTCACCTCTCACCAACATGCCTATGTTAAACCCATCACATCAAGGTCCCAGACCCCTCTGGTCGGCAACCCACGGTTCAGTTAAGGCTTCCTTTTTTTGACCTCAACACCTCTTCTTCAAGAAGGAAGTGGTACCTTGCATGACTCCTCCCCATGCAAAGGGGTATCTCGGGTGGTACTGTGGGAGACATCATTGTCCATAGATGTCATCGATCCTCCTGACATTCGACCATAGCAAAAGCTTTCATGTCACAGTGGTATTGTACCTTGCAACCATTGCACTTTGATCAGATCCGTCGAAGACCCGTGCCTCCTTAAGCGTCTTTGACAACAATGCTTACATGGGAAGGTCCCAACCAGTACAAATGCGTACATGGCATAGTGATATGCCATACCAAGATTACGCATATGGGTACTACGTTCCACCTATCGTCAAAGAAAAAATGCCCCTAAGGGCGTCAACAGTCGTCATCAACAACCACCAGCACCACTACCATAGTAGTGGCACAGACAACACATGTATCTGTCAATTTTTTTAGCTAGCCATAGAATCAATAGCATGGGACATGCCTGCCTCATTAAAATTTTGTAAATATGTTGTCTATTTTTGTTTGCTTGCAGGGGGTCCCTTAGGCCATGGTTATCTCAGAAAAGGTGCAAGGTGTTGTCAATTCCAAAAACCTCATAGACCTCTCTCTCTCTCTCTCTCTCTCTCTCCATACGATACAGAAAAGAAACTATAATGTATTTCGGCTATACAGTTCTTCCTAGACCTCATACATTAGGGGGAAACTGTTAACACTATAAAATCGTATAGTAGAAGACGACCTCAATTAATGTCGAGCCTAAGGATTTATAGAGTAGGAACATATTATGGAATCAAGAAGTATTTAAAATCTATAAGGTTTTGAGAAAATCAGATTTGAACTAGTCATAAATGCTGAATTGCACGTTTTATTCTTCGATAAGAGCGCATTCTGCGCGCCTTTTGGCCTGATAAGCGCATATTCCTAGAAATGGAAAAAAGTCGCTTTCCGGGACTACACCAAGCAAAGGACAGTTACTCCTTGTGTGAGCGCCACCTAAGGACACCCACCAGTGCCTTCTTAGACAACATGTGAGCACACAAAATAATATTTGAGCACACAATGGAATCACACCTCTCCCTTGGGTCACTATCCATCATGTACAAAGGGAGGGAAGGAGGATTTGAAACTCACCTATATAAACCCACCAAGAGATGAATAAATGGTGATCACATTGTTATGCTGGCCAAAGTTGCCCAAGCAACACTAGCATTATGTGTGACCCGGAGCTAGAGCTAAAGAGGACTCGATAGTTGGCCACCGAACATCTTAGTCCACAACAACAGAGAGAGAGAGGGAGACTGCATCAGAGGCAAAGCTTGAAAGTTAACATCCTTGCATCAAGACCTAGACCCATTGCCTAGGGGTCCTTTGGCAAGTGGGTAAAATTTCTTCTTCATTCAAATGTTTAATAAGAAGAGGCCATCCAACCATCGTTTGCATTATTATCGTTTTGACTCTCTATATAGCTTCTGTATATTTGTGTTTTAGTTTTTAGTTAACTAGAGCATAATTTAGCATACTATTTCCATTAAGTTTTATGCTTTTGAGCTCCCCCACTTTTTTCTTGTTACCAATAGTTTAAAGAGTAGACCACACTCTTTTAGCTGGTGCGATTTCATACACCCTATTAGCCACCAATGGAATTTTTGTCAAGAAAACAGGTGGCTAAATTGTTTTTATGAGCCTTCAAGAGATACATTTCCTATGAAAATCTCTCATCCTTGAAGCCTTTGTGTGTCCTTTTCCTTTGCAAAAAACATTCACTGTTGTTACCATCCAAAAAAGCTTCACTGTCTGTGGAAGAATTGTGCTCAGAAAGGCCTCCTTTTGCCCTTTATATCCCTGCAAATTTCCCATTTTAACCCTTTTTCCCCCTTTCCAAAGCTTCCCATTTAACCCCAAAAATCCCTCCTAAGTCTTCCCAACCATCTATTTCATCCTTTTAAATCAAGTGAAATCCCTTCATCTGGTTTTAAGACCCCTTTATTCCCCTACCAAAACCTCTGTTCAGCATTAAAAACCCTATTTTTTGGCTAAAAAACCCATATTTTACCATATGACAGGCTTAGCCCCTTTCGGTCAACCCCTAACCACTTCCCCTCCATAAAGCCCAGCGCTAAGACCAAGCGCTAAGTCAAAAGGCGCTCATCGCATCGGAAGTTTGGAGCGGAGCGCCTTTCCTTTGTAAAGTTAAAATTCTCCGATGCGATAGTGTATTCGTCTATCAGCCTTTGGAGCGATATCTGCCGTTGATTTTGATAGATCTAATGGCCTACAGCCTATTTCATCGTTCCCCTAACACTCCTTGGTAAGCCCTCCGATGGCCCTCTCCACCATCGATCTCTTTTAAATCCGACAGCCATTGCTGTAGAAATTTGAATATCTGATATATTATTCATTGAGATTCTCCTGATCACACACTATTTTATCTTCATGCACAATACAGAATCTCTTCTACCATTGATCATTACATGCGGAAATAAAATCAATTGCATGCGCACATTAAAACCATAAAAATTCACACATATGAACACAGTATTTCATGGGAAAGCTTAAAGCTGTAAACCCCAACTATCTATATATTATATGTCATAGAGATCATGTAAAAATCATTGTACAAAGCTCCTCACAAGCTCTCAGCACAACCTCCAATTGCTACACACTAATCAAGCTAGATCTATCAAAACACATGATCCAATCTATGCCACCTGATAGCCAACCTCTATTCCATAATCAATGCTGTAGGATGCCTCATTAAATAACTTCGAACCACCTGGCTTGTACTGCACAATCCTCATTGGCTTCTCCAATCACTGGTTGTTGCAAACATGCAACTGTATAGTCACAACTGATAGTCACAGTGCTCTTTCACCTATCTCTGCACTGGTCTCCACTGAAACTGTCCATGCACTGAAGTTAACTGATGTATTCTTTAGTTGATTAATGTGTTTATAATTAGTGAATTAATTAATAATTAATTCACACATCTCTTCACTAGTGTATTAATTAGTTAGACTAATACAACTAGTTCAACTATGTTTAGATTAGTTAAACTGAACACAACTCCATTAACTCCTCAATCAACTCCACCAAACTCTCTCACATGAATTCTAACTGAAGTATGCATGCAATAGCACCACTTAACCCTCAGGAATAGTGTAATTCCTTCTGGAAGCTTTTGTGCCACATCTGTGCACTTAAATGAAGTGCTCCAAGAGAATAAGATAATGTTTATAGTCCAAATATTATTAAGAGCTAATAATATTCGACATATTTTTTTATAGACTGGCAATATAAAAATAGATTCTACCCAGTATGTCTAAAAATAGAAGTCCATCTATTTTTCCAACTTGACCAACCCTCCATAAATAGCATCCTGCAACTCATAGAACATGATCCATATGTCTAAAAATAGACATAGTCTAAAAATAGACATAGTCTAAAAATAGACTTTGCGCCAAAAATAGCCTGCGGGCCCACTTAGTGAAGGCGTCTTCTTTCCACTAAGTTCATCATCTTGTTGCAATCTCAACAATCGCAATTTCACATAATCACACCATCGGAAATTCTTTATTGTGCTGGTTTTGTTTCCCCCCGATTACGATCCTCCTGTAGGTTTTAACCCTGAACATAAATATCTACACACGATTCTTATAACAGAAAATAAACAATAGCAAGAGCATAAAACATAAAACAGATAAACACAGAGATTTTCCCCTGGATCCCAAATCGGGACGACCAGCTTGATTTTTCATTATATTCCTTTTAGTGTTACAACACATATATATACATGCAGAAGCATACATAAACCCCAATCCATTAACCCTGGATTAGAACATAACCGTAGTTCCCTTGACCGGATCTACAAAATACCAGGGGCCGAAAACCATCGAACCCCAAAACCATGTGCAAAACCATGCACAAAACCATGGGCGGATCCGCCTATGAGTGGGTCCGCACAAAAACCAATTTTGGGGACCCCAACGGTGGGGACTGCTTCGCCCCTCGTGACCCCCCAGCTACGCCCGACGCAACATACAGCGCGTGGGGCTAATCGTGGAAAGAATATAACACATACCCAACATTCTCCCACTTCAACATTCTCCCACTTGTTGTTTTCTTTCCACAGGGGGCCACCGGAGAGCTTAGTCATTGGGCCAATTCTTCAACACCCATTGTTTCTCTACACCAAAAGAACTTCTGAGTGCTCACAGACTTCGTCAATGCATTTGCAACATTCTTCAAAGTGTCCACCTTTACCGGCAACACCCTTTTAGCCTCAACCATATCTCTAACAAAGTGATATTGAACATCAATGTGCTTTGTCTTTGAATGATAAGCAGGGTTCTTAGCCAAGAAAATTGCACTTTGGCTATATCCTTATAGCTTGCTGTACCAACCCCATACTTGAACACAATCTCTGCAACCAAACTGCTTCCTTGCTTGCATGAGTGGCTGCTATGTATTCTGCCTCTGTAGTTGAAAGAGCCACTACGGACTGTCTTTTACTCATCCAACTGACTGCGCCTCCAAATAGGCTAAACACATACCCACTTGTAGATCTTCTTTGGTCCAGATCTCCAGCCCAGTCTGCATCAACAAAACCACGAATGTCCAACATTCTTTCCAATCCTGGTCTTCCCTTGTAGCACAAGCCATAATCACTAGTGCCACGTAAATATCTGAAAACCCGCTTCACTACTGTCCAATGCTCCTTCCCTGGGTTTGACATAAACCTGCTCAATACTCCCACTGCATGTGCAATGTTTGGTCTAGTACAGACCATTGCATACATCAGGCTACCCACTGCACTTGCATATGGAACACGAGACATATACTCCTCTTCTTCTTGTGTCTTGGGACACTGTTCAGCAGACAGCTTTACACCTACAGGAATAGGAACCTTCACCGGTTTACTATCCTGCATATTGAACCTCCGCAATATAGTCTCGACATACTTCCTCTGGTTTAACCAGAGCTTCCTCTTTGCCCGATCTCTCTTAATTTCCATGCCCAAAATATAGTTTGCAGCACCAAGATCCTTCATGTCGAATTTGGAGAACAGTTGGGTCTTCAAATCTTGGATAATTTCTTTGTCATTTCCAATCAACAACATATCATCCACATACAAGACGAAATAAATAACACGATCACCAATTAATTTAAAATAAACATAGTGATCCTCTGTGCTTCCGGTGAAGCCAAGTCCCCGTATATAGGTATCAAATTTCTGATACCACATCCTTGGTGACTGTTTTAACCCATACAGAGACTTCTTCAACCTGCATACCAGTTCTTTCTTACCCTTCACCATAAAGCCTTCGGGTTGCTTCATGTAGATCTCCTCTTCTAGATCCCCGTGAAGAAATGTTGTCTTCACATCCATCTGTTCTATCTCAAAATCAAATGCAGCAGCAACAGATAAAAGTAATATAATAGAAGTAACTTTGGCAACAGGAGAAAAAATATCACCAAAGTCAATTCCCGGCACCTGGGAATAACCTTTCGCTACCAACCGAGCTTTGTATTTCTCCACCTTGCCTTCTACATTCATCTTCTTCTTAAACACCCATTTGCTCCCAATGGGCTTCCTTCCAGCCGGCAACTCCACCAGATCCCATGCATCGTTTTTGTGTAAAGATTCCATTTCACCAACCATGGCCTCCTTCCAGAGTTTTCTATCCTCTGAATCTACTGCCTCCCTGACAGTTCTGGGTTCATCATCAGTTATAGTTAAGGCAAAACCTGAACAGAAAGCAGATGGACTATACCTTTCTGGTTGCCTTCTTTCCCGAACTGATCTTCTCAAAGCTGGAGTTTGTGGCTCTTCATCTTCTGAGTCTTCTTCTGTTGTAGAGTCCGATTCATCCTCCTTTAGCTCAAACTCTATCTTCTCAGGTTCCTTTGGTAGGAATTCATGTTTAACAACATCTTTCACTTCTCTAAACACCACATCTCGGCTGTACACAACCTTCCTTGTTTCTGGGTTCCAAAGCTTGTAACCCTTTAAACCATCCTTATACCCAATAAAGATGCACCTTTCAGATTTATTATCCAACTTAGTCCTTTTCTCCTTTGGAACATGTACATATGCATCACATACAAATGCCCTTAGATGTGAAAGAGAGGGTTTCTTACCAGTCCATACCTCATGTGGAGTCTTATCCTCCAATTTTGATGAAGGTGATCTGTTAACTAAGTAACATGCAGTCTCCACTGCCTCTGCCCAGAATTCTTGTCCTAACCCGGTACCACTGAGCATGCTTCTTGCCTTTTCCATCGGTGTTCTGTTCATTCTTTCTGCAACTCCATTTTGCTGAGGTGTGTATGGAGTAGTCTTCTGCCATGCTATACCACACTTCTTACATAACTCTTCAAATTCCTTCTTGCAGAACTCCCCACCATTATCTGTCCTCAACGCCTTTATCTTCTTCTCTGTCTGGTTTTCCACCAGAGCCTTAAATTCTTTAAATTTGTCAAAGACTTTAGATTTCTTCCTCAAGAAATATATCCATGTATTCCTTGAGAAGTCATCTATGAATGAAACATAATACACAGACTTTCCCAGTGATGGAACTGACACAGGTCCAAACACATCATTGTGCACAAGTTCTAATATCTTGTTTTCCCTCTTAGCACCAGAAGGAAAACTCACCCGATTCTGCTTCCCATATACACAATGTTCACAGAAATCGAAATCCAGAGAACAATTAGACATACCTTCTACCATACCATTTATGTGCAGTATCTGAAGGCCCTTCTCTCCAATATGTCCAAGCCTTTGATGCCATAACATGGTCTTTTCTCCAGAGATAGCTAGGCTTTCCACTCCACTTTCAGGAACCATAGAACTATTACACCCATCAATAACAGTGCTACCTTGTAGCTTGTATAGAGTTCCAGTCCGAACTCCCCGCATTAATACCAGTGCTCCCCGAACCATCTTGCAGGCATCTTTCTCGAACACTGTTTTTACACCTGCATCATCCATCTTGCTTACAGAAATCAGATTTCTGGCCAATGCAGGAATATGCAGAACACCGGGAAGTGTTCTAATCCTTCCACCTTGCAGCTTCAGCTTGACCTTTCCACGTCCGATGATTCTGGCCTTCCTATCATCCCCTAGGAAGACATCACCACCATCACATTTCTCATACTCGCAGAACCACTCCCTATGGGGAGTGAAGTGAAAGGATGCACCTGAGTCAATCAACCATGATCATGATCTACATGTATATTTGAAGAAGAAGCCAAATACACATCCCCACCTTCATCCGAGGTGGTTTTTGCCTCTGCAGAAGGACCTTCATCAGATCCCTTTCCTTTCTCAGGAGCTTTAGATCTGCATTCCTTTTTGTAGTGCCATTCCTTTCCGCATTTCCAGCACACCTTTACAAACTTTCCAGGAGATTTAGATCTCCCTCTAGATTTAGATCTCCCACTCGAAACCTTATTCTTGTTTCTGTTCTGGGACCTTCCTCGTACAGATAAGGCATCTCCATTCTGACCCTCCATATTTCTCCGTCTCATTTCCTCCGACAGCAAGGCTGAGACAATGTCATCAAATTCAAGGTAGTTGTATTGCTACCTATTGCAATAACCAGACTGTCCCACGAGTCTGGTAGAGAGCACAACAAACTGATGCACTTATCTTCATCTGAGATTTTAATATCAACAGACGACAACTGACTTACCACGGTATTGAAGGCGTTCAGATGCTCTGTCACCGAGTCTCCATCCTTCATCCTCAGGTTATATAGATTTTTCCGCAGGAACAACTTATTCACCAGAGACTTAGATTGGTACAAAGTCCCAAGTTTTTCCCACAAATTCTTCATCGTAGCTTCCCCAGATACATTCAACAATACTGAATCTGAGACACACAACCGTATTGTGCTCTTAGCCTTCCGATCCAGTTTCTTCCAGTCTTCATCTGACATTGCCGTTGGTTTAGTACCTGGATCTACCGCGATCCAATGATCTTTATCCACCAGCAGATCCTCCATCTTGAGCTTCCACAACTCAAAACTCTGACCATTAAATTTCTCGATCTCTATCTTTCCGCCGCTCGCCATATTATTTCACCGCAAGAATCGATCCCGCAGATCTCCCACTGCACAGGGTCTACCACAGGCCCGAGCAAAAAACCCTCAACAACAAAGGCGTCCCCTTGAAGCCGAAATAGCTCTGATACCAAATGTAGGTTTTAACCCTGAACAAAAATATCTACACACGATTCTTATAACAAAAAATAAACAATAGAAAGAGCATAAAACATAAAACAGATAAACACAGAGATTTTCCCCTGGATCCCAAATCGGGACGACCAGCTTGATTTTTCATTATATTCCTTTTAGTGTTACAACACATATATATACATGCCGGAGCATAAATAAACCCCAATCCATTAACCCTGGATTAGAACATAACCGTAGTTCCCTTGACCGGATCTACAAAAATACCAGGGGCCGAAAACCATCGAACCCCAAAACCATGTGCAAAACCATGCACAAAACCATGGGCGGATCCGCCTATGAGTGGGTCCGCACAAAAAACAAATTTTGGCCGGGGCGCTGCCTCGGACCCCAACGGTGGGGACTGCTTCGCCCCTCGTGACCCCCCAGCTACGCCCGACGCAACATACAGTGCGTGGGGCTAATCGTGGAAAGAATATAACACATACCCAACACCTCCGATGCAATCCTAGCCGTTGAATCCACAAGAACCAATTTTAAGGATTGAATCATGCTCCACCCTTTGCCCTCCATCAGCTCTCCTCCGAAACAATTGCAACCGTTGATCTGTCGTTAATCCAATGATCCAGAGCCAATCACTCCTTCTTCCCATCGGAGATCTGGCCCCTGCCTCCTCGGCTTCTGATTTAATCCTAGCCGTTCAATCCTCTTGATTCGACGGACCAAATTACTCCCGCCCACTAACCACATTCTCTGCCATCGTTCTCTATCTCCGGATCTCGACCATCCATCGCAGAGATCGGATGGCCCACAATAAATCTTCCGTTGACATGGCCCCCACTTATTGACTCCGCATCTTGCCCATTTCGCGTAAAAACTTGCACCGTCTGATTCCCATGCCCTCATCTGACGGTTGATACTCATTTTCACATTTTTTCCGTGCCCAAAGGTTAACGCTTAGAAAAAACGCGAAATGGGCAGTTTGTTTTGCCACGTATCGGGTGGAGAAGCATATAGCATTTTTTTTGGAAAAATCGCCTCACCCACCTTTTGCTGCGCGAAAACCACTGTTTCCTCAGGAAAACCACTTCCCCACTCCCACCTCTGAAAGTCCATTAATAGATCCCAACCATTGATCTATTCAGATCAATGGCCCACAGTGCATTTCACGTCCCATTTACATTTTCCTCATCGGGCGACCACAGAACTTCTTCGGGTCATCTAAGCCATTGATCTCCTCTTGAGATCTAACGGTCCTAACTGCATCACCCTCCACCGGTGATCGGGCCCCACCATTTACGCCTATTTCATTGCAATTTCCATGTATTTCCTTTGTATTCCATTCCAAGGTTCGAATCTTATGTTTACATTGGAGATCATTTTCCTCTGCCTTCATTGAAAACTTTAATGTTTTATATTAAAGTTTGTTTCATTTCGCTTGGCCTCCAAATTCATTCCATTTATTAATCTCTGCCATCGATCATCGCCTCCAGATATGATCGGATGGTCCGCATGCATTCCTCCACCAAACTCTCACCAGACCATTTTTCCACCGTTGTTCACTGTTTTCCATTGCATCCACTGCATTCTCCTCTATTGTGCTGCCATCTTGACAACATTCCACTGCATCCATCCTCCCCAATGCATGGATTTCTTAACATGTTTGTGTGTTTTGCAGGGTATAGGCAATGAAAATCACCATTGCTCACGGTCACTATAGAGTGACACAAAGCACCAAGGAGACCATTTCAGAGCCAAAGATTATAGAGAAACCCTGGGAAGGTGTTAGAACATGGTTTTTCATTCAAAGAACAGTGTTCAAACCTGTTAAATCTCCCCAGCATCATTAAATCTCAAATTTCACAGACAGAGACAGTAACGAAGTGGCAAGGAGTATCAATCAGAGAGTTTAATGCCTATAATTGAATATTTTAAGTTCTAACTCAATGATCAAAGGCAAATGTACCAGATTAAAGACCCATGATTAATACAGAAGGCCTAACGCACAGAAAAAAATATCATCAGTGTTTCACATCAGCAGAATTTTCCTCCTGAGAAAGGACACAGTAACCATAATGTTTTTATTCTGTATCGTGTTCCCGAGAAGATTTCCACCCTAGAAAAATGGTCCTAATGCTACCAGAGAATTTGTTGCACAGCATGGCAGAATTAAAAGTCATTTATCTACCTTTTTGTTTATCCACCAGAGTACTTCATAGTACTACAGCCAAAGTACATCAAAGAACATACTTGGAGTAAATTTCAGCCTGTTGAAGACCATTCTTTCAGCCAAAGAGTACTGAAGTTTAATGCATAGCTATTAAGACAAAATGGGCCTCGAACCCTATTCTTCTGCTCTATTTTAATGTTTCATTTAGTGTTTCATCTACCTCCTCTGCCTCTCTTTCAGATATAAACCTCATGAGAAAATTGTTGTAGGTTGTTGATCGGATATCTGTGAATTGTAAGTTGTTTCTCTTGAGACATAGTTCTCTGTGTAAAGTTGTGAGACAGGCTGAGGAAGATGTTTTTAGACTGAATATCAAGCTGTTGGCAGTGTTGTACATGACTAGTGTTGCTCTTTAATATGACAAGCACATTTCTTTGGATCCTAATTTAAAGTAGCGGTGATGTTTTTCTTACTTTGTCTCTGTTTTCCTTTGTAATTCATCACATTTCTTTCTCTAGTACACATCAGAAATCTGGCATAGGATATACCCTTGCATGGTACCCTATATTTCTGCTCTCCCTACCTTCAATTTTTTCTGCCATATGTGTTATCTGAGTACCGATTCAAGCTATTTTAACTAGTTTAGTTGCTATAATTTACTCTTAGCTGATGTATGAATTAATGAATATGTTCTTAGATGTTCTTTTTAGGTTTTAATTGAAAGAATTGGGATACTGGGAGTTTAGAACGATGATTTTGTCTCACTAGGGTATTTTTCAATCAATTGAACCTTTCTAAGTTCCCTTAAGATGGATGTCGAAGCATTGAAAGTTCAAACCCTTTCTCTGATCTCAGGTTTTCACCTTTTTGTTCAAATCTTTAATGTTTTCCTTGTCTGAAGAGTCAACCTTTAGGAGTTGGATCATAGGTGTCTAACGACCTGTCCTATCCTTGATCTGATTCTTAATTGGTCACCTTGGAGTTTTCCTTGTCATTCACTTTCCTTCCTATCATTTCATACCCCACTATCATCTTGAAGATCCAATGCTTTAGATGACTAGCCCAATTGAAAGCCTTGAATACTGAATAGAAAGTAAACCCTTTCCTGACTCCATTGCCCATTGATCTTGAGTGTTCTCTGAATTATCTCTCCTTTGCCTAAAATCCTCTTTTCTCATCCTTGTCTTATATTGAACCCTTCCTTCCTGATTCCCAACAACCAACCAAACAAACAAACAAACAAATCTACCATTGTGCCTATAACTAGCCTAATATCTTCAAAACTGAAATTCAAAGATACATACCTTTGCCTATATAGAGAGATCCCTCTCTGGACCTAGGAGGGTTAGATCCTGAGGTCTAAAAGTGGTTGTGATGTTGTCTCATATTTTGGTATTGCCAAACTTGCCAAAACATGGGAACCCCAACATAATGGTGACTCCGCTGGGGAAGGCTTTGAGTAAAACACACCTTTAAACATTTCAAAGACTCAAAGAAGACCATAGTAGCCTGAGTTTGGTGGTTAATCACTGTGGTGGATATTATACCTCCTTGAAACATTCTGAACCTTCCACATGGCGACTCCATAGTTCCTTAATGATTAAAGACTCCATTTGTGATCAGTAGGCCTGCTGATTATCTTGGTTTCCACGTAAGACTCCACTGGGAGATCTGCCTCCATACCAACATCAGCCATATTATAAGTAACAAGTAGAATTAAGCCGCTTTGTTTGAAGACAACATTCTGGCTTCAAGAACCATTCATACAAGAGCTTATCCTAACCCAAACCCACCTGAAATAGTTGACAACCCTGAGAGAATTCTCAGAATATCTCCCACACCTAGAAGATCAACTATTTCTAGACATACCCATAGAGCTAATTCTACACCAGAAGACTTTGCAGCTCTATCAGATCCTCTTTTTGACCTAGACACACAAAACAATTTACCTAGAACTAGGTCACTCAGTGCTCTAGACCAGGTAGACCTTGAGCTTCCTGGTTCACTATCTCATAGTGGTCAACACATCGGGGATAGAGAGACTCCACCATCTACACCTCAGGATATTCATTTCATTCAAAAATTGAGGCTTTGTCATCCTAAATTAGCTCAACAGAGTGTTGCTGGTCCTAATATTCCTGTCATCCACATACCTACTACCCAAGCCAACATTTTACCTCCTCAAAGCACCATTATGGCAGCCTGGTATGCACCTCTGGTATTACCACAACCTCTAGTTCCTTTACCCAATGATTATCAATCAAAAATCCCACATTTCAGTGCAACATAGTCTACCACGGCCCAACACCAAGTAGACAGGATGGAAGATTATTTTGACTATATGGAGATAGATGACGATACAGTCAAGATGAGAATTTTTGCCCAGATTTTAGGAGGGGAAGTGAAAAAATGGTTTAAAGGCCTGCCTCCTGGTAGTATCAATGATCTCCCCTCATTATATCAAACCTTTATAAACAAATGCGATGTCAAGACCAACCCTTTCCAAATACTAGCTGAATATAAAAATTTGAAAAGAAATGTAGGAGAGAGTGTCCATGACTATTATACAAGGTTTAATAGTGTTTACAATGCTCTTACTCCACATATGAAACCTCCCCAAGGAATGGCCTTGGTGAAATACCTTGAAGGCTTTGATGTTGACATGGCCTACCAGCTTAGGGAGAGGGATTATAACACTTTGGAAGATATGTAAAGAGGAGCAGTGAGTGTAAAAGCCAACCTGATTGAGAAGAAAGCCAGGATGGGGGCTGAGAAAAGGGTACCATATAGGGCTGACACTGCAACGTCCACATCTGATCCCAAGTTTGATAGCTTACCCAAAACCATGGAGAAACTAGGGAAAATAGTGGAAAATTTGACGGTCCAAGTTAATAACCAGAACCAGAAATTTAGGAGAAACAACCCTCCTAATAGATAGAGAGACTCAGATCAACAAGTCATACCCCCATTTCAAGAGAACTTCCTTGATGAGGATGAGGGGATAATAGAAGAGTTTGAAGGAACTACCATTAATATGGTAGAGATGGATAATCAGATTCACACCTTTTCTTCAGATGATAATCAAACCTCATGCTCATCTTGGGATGAGGGAGGGTTCAAATATGAAAAGTATAGGCTAGGATTTGAAAATTACATCATACAGGTCAGAGAATAGTATGAACTTAGAAGAAAGAAGAGCTCAGACACTTCCAAACCCAAAACTTCTGAGAACACCATTAAGAAAAGGCCCGAGAAAAATCCTAAGGTGACTGCTGAAAATAGAAAATTAGTAGCTGAGAGTTCTAGGAAGAACAAAGAAAAGGACAGCCAAAATACTGATAAACAAAGCCAACCAACTAGTATCACTAGCACTGCAGCTAGTGTTCCTGATAAAACAATCACAAACATTGTACATAGTGAAAATCAGCACACTGATTCTACCACCAAAGTAGTGGCTAATAAAACGGAGTTGAGTCTTACAAAGAGTTAGTCTCCCTTCAATTTGGAGAGTGATATTGCAAAAATTAAAATCTCTGTCCCACTCTCTGAGTTGGCCACTCAGGATGTATATAAAGGCCAAATTTTGAAAGCTTTAAATCTGGGTGAAACAAATGAGACTGTCAATCTGAGTGATGACCAACCAGCCCTCCTATTTGGTCCAAAGATAGAAGGGAAGTTTCAGGAAGGGGTAGTACCTCCTTTTTATATCAGCCTCAATATCCATGAAAAGATCCTTCACAATGCAATGCATGATTCTGGGGCATCACACAACCTAATGCCTAAGGTAGTTATGGAAAGGTTAAGCCTAGATATAACTCGAGCTTATAAAGATTTGTATTCATTCGACTCTAGTAGAGTAAAATGCCTTGGCCTAATCAAAGATCTGTGTGTGATCCTTACCCATATTCCAGCAAAATGCATGGTTATGGATGTTGTGGTGGAATATGTGCCACCTAAGTATGGCATGCTATTTTCTAGGTCATGGGGAGCCAAGCTGCAAGGCATAATGTAGATGGATGGGTCATATGCCACAATCCTGGTCTTTAGCTAGCTTAGGAGACTGTATAGAGAGGCACAAATGAAGTTCATGGTTAGCAGCCCTGAAAAACCTGAAAATACACCTCTGTACTCTATCCACCTAGATCTGGAATCATTTATACTTTTCAATGATGAATCCATAGGTAACTTAGAGTCAGGAGACAAAGATGCAGACACTAAAGTAGAACCCACAGATTTCAACATAATGGCCACTCTAGACATGGAAGAAAACGAAGAAGAAACCATTGGATATTGTGCTGAATCTGAAACTTAGAATGAACAAGAACAAGATTACACACATCTGACTAGTCATCTCCATGAACTCCATACACATCATGAGGAACAAAACACCCCACAGCCTAGTGCAGACCCTATAATACAACCTAAGGATGAACCCAGCATTAGAAACGAAAACGATGATGAACCTGACAATGGTCCCCTATGGAAAATGAATTTCGATGGGTCCTGTACTAGAAGGACTACAGGGGCAGGAGTGTGGTTATATAACACAGAGAATGACTACACTGAGATTCATGCCTTTAATATGAACTTTAAATGTACAAACAATATCGCAGAATATGAGGCTCTTATCCTAGGGCTGAATCTATTGAGAAAACTAGGAGCCCGTAGGATAGCTATGCATGGAGACTCTGAATTAGTCATAAAATAGGTAAACAAGGAGTATACAGCTAAACACCCTAGATTGAGAGCTTACATGAATGATGCTATGGATTTACTGAAGACTTTTTTAGAGTATGAACTTGTGTTTATTCTTAGGAATCAGAGCATCGTTGCAAATGGATTAGCCTGCCTAGCTAGTTCATATCAACAATCACCTAGTGACACACAGATCATCATTCAAACAAAATTCAGGCCTGCAGTGCCTGAGAACAAAAAATATTGGCAGGTCTTCGAAGGGGATAAGCAGATAGAGGATTTCCTGACTGGCAGGAATGAGATTGAATTCTCTGATTCAGACTCTAAATCCGATGAAAGTTGCATGAGTGAAGAGCCCCCAGATGAAGAAAATTCACCCTATGACGTAGAAATAAACACTTTAAATGAACAACTTGGAAATCCAACTGAAGAGTATAAGAACACAGAAAAAGAGGAAATGGAGGTGTTGCAGTCGAGAGATAAGAATATACCCAGAGTACTGGTACCTTTAGAGGATATTTTTTATTTTAACGACGTAGCAAAAAAACCCACTATAGAACACTCAGACTCAGATGTCGAGGAATGCAACATAGACACTGAAGATAAGCCTAAGATGATAAAACTGGCTAAGTCTTTGCCTGCAAACATGAGAAATAATTATTTAAGGAGTTCATTGAGGTGTTTGCCTGGAGCTATGAGGACTTAAAGGCCTAAGATACAAACATTATACAGCACAAAATCCCTCTGAAAGAGAACCAGAAACCCTTCAGATAGAAACTTCGCAGAATTAACCCAAAATAGTTGCCCCTAGTTGAAAAAGAAATCAAGAAGATGTACGAGGCAGGAATAATAGTGCCTGTGAGGTTTTCTGATTGTGTCTCCAATCTTGTAGCTGTGAGGAAGAAAATAGGTGAGATCAGACTATGTATTGATTTCAGAAATCTTAATAGAGCCTCCCTGAAAGACAATTACCCCCTGCCAAAGATGGAACATATTCTTTAGAGGGTAGTTGGCTCAAGAAGGATCTCCCTGATAGATGGTTTTTCAGGCTATAACCAAATTTTAGTACTCCCAGAAGACCAACTCAAGACAGCATTCAACACTCCATGGGGCACTTTTATGTACGTAAAAATTCCTTTTGGGCTGATGAACACTGGTGCAACCTTCCAAATAGCAATGGACATAGCCTTTTCAGAGGAAATAGGGCACTTCATTGTCATCTACCTGGATGACGTAACAGTCTATTCCAAGGCTGATGAGGAGCACCTAAGACATCTGAGAAGAGTTTTTGAAGAATGTAGAAGGTTTGGTATGTCTCTAAATCCTAAGAACACTATGTTCGAGCTTCAATAAGGTAAGCTTATTGGCCATATTATATCAGAGAAGGGGATTAAAATAGACCCCCAAAGAGTTGAGGGAATACTACAGATTACACACCCGAGAAACATAAAAGAGTTGCAGTCCTTTATTGGGAAAATTAACTTCTTAAGGAGGTTTATTCCCAACTTAGCTGAACACCTCAGGGATATGACAAACATGCTGAAAAAGGATGTAGGGGTTAAGTGGACTCTAGAGGCTAAAAAATATTTTGAGCCAGTTAAACTTGCGCTCGCCTGGGTGCCTGTCCTGATTAGCCCAGATTTCTCAAAAGATTTCCTGATATTTTCCTTTGCCTCTGAGCATATTGTGGCTGCAGTTCTACAGCAGAAAAATTCAGAGGGAATGGAACGGCCTATTGCTTTCTTCAGCAAATCTCTGAGGGATGCACCCTTAAAATATAACATAATGGAAAAATAGGCCTATGCCTTGGTAAAGGCCTTGAAATACTTTAGGGTGTACATACTGCATTCTCACATCATTGCCTACGTACCAAAAATAGTGGTTAAAGAAATTTTGTCCCAAGATCTTGATGGAAAAAGGGGCAAATGGATTTCTGTAATATTAAAGTATGACCTGGAAATAAAACCCACAAAATTGATCAAAGGTCAGGGCCTAGCTCAACTAATGGCTGAATTAAACTTGCAGGCCCTTGACATAAACATGGTGGATGCCTTAGATGAGCAGGAAAGATTTCCCGATCCTACTATTGAAGAACAATTTCAAAACTCTCCTTGGTATTCTAATATCTTGTATGTACTCACAAACCTCAATGCCCCTCCCGAACTATCAAAAACCAAGGCCAAATTCCTAAATCTAAAAGCCAGAAACTATTGCATACTGAATGAATGTTTTTTACTAGAAAAATGCAAATGGTCTATTGCTTAAATGTTTGCCTAAAACTGAGGTAGAGAGGATTAAACAAGAGTTCCATGCTGGAGAGTGTGGAGGCCATTTAAATTGGAAATCCACTGCTAACAAAATACTCAGAGCTGGCTATTACTTGCCTACGCTTTTCAATGACATCCACAAAATGATAATTGCCTACCATAAGTGCCAGATCCTTTTGGGCAAAAGAAAGCTCCTCCCTTTACCATTACAACCCATTACTGTGGAGGCTCCCTTTCAACAATGGGGCCTAGATTTCATAGGGGAAATACACCCTGCATCTTTTTCTCAACACAAGTGGATCCTTACAGCCACAGACTACTTCACAAAGTGGATAGAGGCCATACCCTCTAGGAATGCCACAGATTCTGTCATCATTAAGTTCCTAGAAGACCACATCCTCTCCAGATTTGGCTGTCCAAGAAAAATAATCACTGATAATGCTGCTACTTTTAGATCCAAGAAAATGATTTATTTTTGTCACAGGTACCATATAGCACTCGTTCATTCAACTGCTTATTACCCACAAGGTAATGGGTTAGCTGAATCACCAAACAAAATCTTGGTGACCATTATCAAAAAGTTACTTGAAGAGAACAAGAAGTCATGGCACAACAAGTTAGTGCATGCTTTGTGGGCTGACAGGCTAACAAAAAATAAATCCATTTGCATGTCACCATACCAGCTTATTTATGGGATAGAGGCAGTGTTTCCTACCAGCCTTGGGGTACCAGTGATCAAACTAGTCCAAGAGATTCAGGCAGAAGAAGACATCATGGTAAGGAGGATAAATTAAACAATTAATCTCCAACAAACAAGAAAGGAGGTTTATAATAGAGCTATCAAAGTACAAGAAAACATAAAGAAGTTGTTTGACAAAAGAACAAAAGCTTGTGACTTCAAGATTGGAGATAAAGTTTTAAAGTGGGACTCAAGGAGAGAAGACAAAGAAAATCATGGTAAATTTGACAGCTTGTGGCAGGGTCCTGTTGTGGCCAGCAACAACCCCCTTCTTATTTAGTATTAGTAATAATACTAAATAAGTGGGGACCCTTAGTTTAAAAATCCAAAAAAATTAATTAGTGCTTGTTTTCCTTTTTTTAATAAAACTTACTATCATTAACTTAAGAAAATTCCTTGGAAAATATTTAAATAAACTTAAGTTTATGATAGCATAGAATAAAATCATTCTTCGAAGAATATCGCATCGCAAAAAAAGTAAGGAATGCCTCTTTATAAGCGGAATTTTAAAAGATTGCAATAAGAAAACTACGCGCTAAAAAGAACATTCATCGCATCGCAAAGTTTCAAATATCATATGCTGAGAAACCTCAAATCACTGATGTGCGATAACATTTATCGCAAATCGCATTTTGCAGAAAATACATTAACGGATGTTTGTCATATGTTATATTTTGTGATATTGCGATCTTGCGATATTGCGATCTTGCTATATTGCGATATTGCGATATTGCGATTTCGCGATGATATAATATTTGCGCTATTATGATGTTGTGATTTGCGATTTTGCGATATTGCGAAGCAAATCGCAAATCACATTATCGCAGTTTCTTAAGGCTCGTTGTACGATAAAATCTTTCCATAAATCGAGATCTGTTATGCGCCTTAATGTGAAGTTAATAAATCGATTGTCATTCATTAATAAAAAATGATTTTGTTCTAATTGAAAGGTTATTTCACGTAAGGTAATATATTTCATACGTCTTCAACATTTAAAACTTTCCCGTCACCTTTCTTTCATATCATTACTCTCACTTAATTCATAAACTGCAGGCGCGAAGAACAGAAGACTATACAAAGCGATATTCAGAGTATTATGGGAAAGAAAGAAAAAGCTCCGATTTCTGAAAGTAAAAAGATGGCGTCCTTGTACACAGACACTGCCTACAACAAAGACGCTGGTATCACCACTTGGGAGGGCATGTATAATCTGCTTGAAGAAGAAAACCCTAGAGTAATGGAGGTTTCGGCTACTGCAGGATCAACTGGTTCTTTCGAAGCATCTCTTACAGAGTTAGCTTGTTCATTTTTACATTGGATAGCAGCAAGACCTAAAATTATTCCATATACAGACATGGTGAAATGGGTGCTGGATAGCACTGATATTACGGACAGACAGTTCAAGACTCAGGGGCAAGAGTTCATTGGCTCATTTAATCCAGAAGATTTAAGGCTTATGTATCATTTGCCAGAGCCACAGGAAACGTACAACAAACAGTTTATTGAAAAGTTTGCCAAGGAAAATGCGAACCTAGCAGAATGCACCATGGAATGGTCCAGAAGAGACGAACCACTGAAGAAAGATACACACTATGTATAGTACTGGTTCTCTCACTTCTCCGTATTGCTTTGCTGCTGCTATGCTTTGTCGACTTTTTGGAAAGCCTGACATTAATAAGTTTTCGCCTGAATGGTTACCGTTATTGAATGCTACTGTTAATGCTACCATTATGGACTAGGCTAAGATATTGTCTAATAACTTAGCCATGGCTACTTTTAACTATCGGTCTAAACGGACTGTCTCTCAGAGGATTTATCCTCCTTTTTATCTATCTTCTTATGTTATGGATTCAATTTGCTATGTTTCTAAGTTTTCTTTAATGGGTTAGAAATGGACAATTCATGATCTTCTGCCCATTCATGTTTATCACAAATAATTGTGGGAATCAGAGTTCATTCCCTGTTTTTACAAGATTTTTCATGGCATTATGTTGCCTATGTACAGAATAGTGTATAATAAGGATGCTCCAAGATTTTCTCCTGAAGCAGAAGTAGACATTCTCCCTGTCGCAAGATGGTTTGGAGAAGAATTATTTACCTATGTTAGGGTTTTTGGAAGCTTTGCTTCTCCTCATGTTTTACCTTTGTATGTTCCGGATAAACTCCTGGCCAGAGAAATTGTGTATCAAACCTGCAGAGAAGGAGGTTTGACCAAAGATTTAAAGGATAAAAAGAAAGCTATATGGCCTCAATTTCTTGTGGACTGTGGAGCATTTTCATTATTTGATATTGGTCATGCATTTAAGGAAGTAAATAATATTACATGTTTACAATTGTTCAAGTTTCTAAGAAGACCATTTGACCCGTATGATGTTGTTAAGAATTTCACCACTGCATTCAAAGTGAGAATATTTTCTAAAGAAGATGATTTATTTGATGATATGTTCCAAGGAAAATGCACATTTAAAGAAGTTCTACATTCAGCTCAATCACAGTTTTCTCCAGAAGAGTTCCAAGAGTTTAAGATATACAGAGAAAGGAGGTTGACCACTATTCCTTTGGATAAATTGTGCTTGGAACCCGTCAGGGAACCAACTCCTAGTGTTAGTATTAGTGGAAGTTTAGATACAGATAAATCTAAGTCAAAATCCGAGAAAGAAACCTCTGAACACTCTAAAAAGTCTGATAATGACCAGGATAAAAGTGAAGGGTCAGTAAAAGATACTGCCCAGTCTAAAGAACTCTCACAGCAACAGATTTCAACCACTCCACAATTAAATATTCCCCCTCTCAATGTACAACAACCATCAAATAGAATTGAGTTAGACAAGGAATGGGAAACATTCAATGAATTGATTAATATTGAAGGAAAAAACATACAAACTTCTGTACAGACAACAAAAGGTTTAATCACAGGAATAAGTGGCAATGTCACAGAAACAGAACATATTCTCATTACTCCATCCGCTGAGCTTGTACTTAAAATAGAGGAAATTCCTCCTCTAGATATATTCTATAGTCCACAACACAAAGCAGTAGTAAGAAAGCAAAGGAAGAAAAGAAAATTTGAAAGTTCACTCTCTCATGATGCAGAACAATTGGATGTTTTATGGAAAGATCCTACAACTGATCCAAATGAAAATCTTACTAAATTATCTCAGATTACAGGAGCTTATGCCTCCGCAACCATTGACAAAGCATCTAAGGTACGGAAATTATTGAATGAAAAAGAGGATCAAATACAAGTTTTGCAACAACAACTGCAACAAGCCAATGCTAACAGTGAAGCACATATACAACTTGAAAAATTACAGCAAGAGTTTCAACAAATGCAGATCGGATATCAGAAAAGTTTGGCCGAAAAAGAGAAACAAATACAGATTATGCAAGAGATGCACAAAGATGACCCCAAGCTTACAGAGTTTATCTCAAAGTCTATTTCCTTGAATAATCAACCACTGCAGCAACAAGATATATTATGCCAAATTATTTTACAATGGAACTCTTTTTGTGAAGAAAGTGATAAAATCACTAGTCATGTCATAGAATTACGACATGATTATGATTTAGCTAATGAAAGAGTTATTGATTATTTGGCATGGAAAAATATAGGGGAGGGAAAAAGAGTAGGAGCACCAATCATCAATGACAGTCATAAAGAAATGCTCTTCATTAATTGGGATGCACAGATCAGAGAAGCAGAAAAAGCGGCAGAAGAAGAAACTACAGTAGCAAGCAATATTACTGATTGTGTAAATGAAAATTTTCACAAGGCCAATTTGATTTCAGAAACTATTCCAGGATACCTACCACAAGCACAGAAATTGCAGACATAATGGAAACAGAAAGCTGAAAAAAAAGCAGAATCGATTAAAGGATTGACAAAGTTAAATTGGGATTCTTACTGGGCATGTCTGGTAAAACCACACAGTTAATGCAACACTCTCAATTGCATCATCAATTATGCCAAAAAGATGGCGCCAACACTTTCCGATTCCATTTTCTCAGGACAGTTAAAATCTAAAGTCGGCTAGCCTCCTCTTCTCAAATCAATGCTGAATGCTTGCAAATTCAAAGATCAGATTCATAAGTAGTTAGTTGATAGTTTTAAATTTTAGATTTAGTATTAGTTTTACTTTATTTTTGCCTAGAAAAAATACGGTCACTTAAACCGTATCATACATTTTTGTAATAAGTTATTTTTAGATTTATTTAGTAGTATTTAAACCCTTCTCATGCATTTAGAGAAGGGTCCTGAAATTTGTCAAAAACTTGTCCTCAGAACATGCACTTTTGCACCCTCAGAGGAGGTTTTGATGAATGAATGGAACAGGATTTATTGATATCTACGTTTAATATCTGCTACTGATGTTGCACTTTTGTACTCTTAGTGGATGTTGGATTAAGAGGAGATAAGTCATTATTGTTTGAAGCCCATGAGTAGAACTAGTTATAAATGGTACTTTTATCTCTTAACTATTTCTGTATTTGTGTTAAAGTGATATTTATTTTCAGTTGTTTATATATTGATGCTTGAATTCTTGAGTTATCATTTGACACTTTTGTATGGTGATAGTTAATTATTTATGCTTAATGTATGAATAGCTTATTATGCGATATGTTTTTCACAATTTTTTCATTTAAATTTTTATATGATGTGGTTTATCTTTATTGAATTTTTTTCTTATAAAAGTTGAATGATCTTTATTATCGATTGTTATTTGAAATCATTTTAGATCGCATAAACAAAAATATTACATCCCGGGTTAGTTTAGAATTAGATATTTTTGTTTAAATTAGAATACAATTTGGATATGATTAGATTAGAAATAGAATAAAAGCATTTCATTTAGGAACTTTTAGAAAGGAAATATCAATTCTCAACACAAACAAACACACACATATTGGGAAACTGGTCCCATTATACCCAGTCAGACCCACTACACCAAACGGAAAAGGAGCTGCTAACCAAGGTCCGGACCGGGTGGGTATCCCCCTTGTTGTAGACCCGATTTTCAGGGCTTCAACATATTAGGTGCTAGAAGGTGGGCCACGAACTATGAATGGCAAGTAAGTCAAAATCCAAATACCATTTTGAGAGTAGATCGCCCTCACCATCTTCCCCAACTTCTCTATCGCACATAGAATTTGTAAATCTAGAGCCAGAAGTCGAAAGAACAATAACCACTGCCACAAACCCTGACTTTTCAGAAGAATCTGCTATTGAACCTCCTGAAGTTGAATCTTTAATTCATAAACTTCAGCGATTTTCAATATCACCTCAACGATCTGATAAATCTCAAGGTAGTGTGACTTCGCAATATAATCCTGCTCATCCTCTTACCAGATTACAGAGCGAGAAGCTTGGCATTCAGCCAACCGAGTTACCTCTACCTACAAGAAAAAGAGCAAGGAAATCTCCTAAAGGGTCTGACAGTGAGACTCTTTCATCATCATCATCCATGTCAACCTCTTCACCCCAAAGTCGACCATCCACCCCTCCACTTCACATTACTGTCCGTCAATCCACTAGAGCTTCCACATCTCCTTCTCAAACATCTGGAATTGTAATATCCTCTTCCCAATCACAAGGATCATCTTCTGCACTTTCCTCTGTTAGTTGTTCAGCGATGGCCCAAATGCCATGGAATAATCCAGGGGCAGTCTTAATGCCTGCGCCCTTGAGTCAATTACCAGCCCATCCTGAAAAATGGCTGCCTAAGTTTAATCCTGAAGCAGGCATGCTAGCAGAAGAACATATAAACAACTTTATGCTATCCATAAATCTCAATGGAGTTATTAATGAAGATGTTGTTGTCCGACTTTTTCCCTATACCTTACAAGGAGCAGTTGGATCATGGTATTTCTCATTACCATCTGGATCCATTACTAGTTGGGATATCTTTCAAGATCAATTTTTGACTAAATTTGGTGATGGCAGGTCTATAGCGACATTGATCAATGATCTGTCTAATCTTAGGGCTGAGTCAAGAGAACCTATCAAGGATTTTAATTCACGTTTCAATAAATTGTTAAATAAAATCCCTACTGCTTCCAAGCCTAGTGAAGAAGTGTGAAGTGAGTGGTACATTTATGCTTTACCATCAAACATAGCAATCTTCGTTGATAGGGCTAACAAAACAACTTTAACAGAAAATATGAAGGAAGCAATAACGGTAGAGAAACATATCATTGCTTTAGAAAAGAAAAATGTGATAGAAGAACAAAAATCCAAGAAGGTTACTTTTAAGGAAGACCCCAAGAAAAATAAATCGAAAGATCCATTTGATTTAGAAGGATTGCAGAAAGTTTTGAAAAAGTATTTCAAGCCTTTTAGAAGAAATACTTAAATTGATCCAAAGCCACCAAATGCTATTACTAATGCTGAATAAGAAGAAGAAGACAAGGAAACTGCTACTGAAGAAACTACTGATGAAGAAGAAGTTGTAGAAGTTCAAGGTATTTGGGATTTCATCCTCCCAAATGAAGAAGATCAAGAAGAATCCCCGATTAGCACTCAAAGTAGAAATCATCTTGATCCTCCTCAACCTACTCCTAAGCCAAAGAATGCAAGCTCAATGACTAAGGATAAAATTGCACCCAAGAAAATGACATCTAAAGCAATTCAAACCAGCCCAGTCCAAACAGATTCATCAACTCCATCAAAAATACTGATTGTCCCGGATGAAATGGAGTATAATATCATAGAAGACATGAACAAGACTAGGGCTAACATCACTTTTTATGAATTGAGCAAGTTAAAACACCAGCAAAAAGTGCTTTTGAAAGAATTACATGCTGTACCAGAAAAACCTTTGCCCGATCCTGTGATTTCTCAAGCTTCTAATGAAATGGGAAGACCTCCAACTAATGCGATTAGTAAAGTTGATCTTGAAAATATCTCTTTAATTGGAGGAAGGTCAAGATATCATACTCCTCCATTTCTTCTTACTTATGAAGTTTTCAATAAAAATTTGCATAATTGTTTAGTGGATTCTGGAGCTTCATCTAATATTCTACCAAAATCAATATGTGCAAAATTGAACATTCAACCACAAAAATCTGTTGTGCACATAGTCCAGCTAGATCGATCGTAAGTTGAAGTGATTGGCGAATTAAATCAGGTTACCATAAGGCTGTCATCGAATCCAAAGGTATGTCAAGTTATTGATATTTTAGTTGCAGATATTCCAGAATTTTATGGCTTAATTCTCAACAGAGATTGGTCAGAAAAGCTTCATGGATACTTTGCAACTGATTGGTCGCATATGTGGCTTCCTTACAATGGTAAACCAAATCAGATAAAGGTTGAGCGAGAAAAGCATCAGAAATACATAGTAACAGAATTGGAATGAGAAAATGAACCGGTTGCATACAACAATAATATCATTGGCAATTATTCAGTTGATTCTTTCTTGGGAAATTTCAATGCTCATACTTCACCTTACTTAGAACATTCTGTTTTATCTCAGATAGAAATTTTTTCTCAAACAGATAGTTCTAAATGCATTAATTTTGTAGATATTCCTGTAAAGAAATCTTTATTTTGGAAGTTATTTTTTGATGGTTCTAAGTCTAATGAAGGAGCAGGAGCAGGATGTGTGTTGGTTAGTCCAGAGGGAAACAAAATTATGTTAACTTGCAGACTCGAGTTCGATTGTACTAATAACACCGCAGAATATGAGGCTTTAGTCCAAGGATTATACAAAGCAATTGGATTAGACATCAAATATCAACAAGTTTTCATAGATTCTGAAATTGTAATCAAATAGGTACGCAATACTATACATTGTTTATCAGGTCATTTAAAGCATTATCAATCCTTAGTTCAAGATCCGACTGAACATTTTATAGCATTTAATATTTCATCAATTCCCAGAATCCAGAATGCTAGTGCAGACCTCCTAGCCAATGTAGCCTCCAAACTTATTCCTTCAGAAGACTATAGCCTTGATTGATTTTCAATCGAATTAATCTTTAGACCCTCGATTCCTGATAACATTACCAATTGGAGAATTTTTAACGATGATCCTGATATTGTAAATTTTCTCACATCTGAAGGATCTTACGCCAATCAGATAATTGATGAAGACCAACATGACAAACAATTGCAACAAGATAGCACCAATAATGCTATGCCAAAGTCAGTAGTCAAGTTAGAAGACCTTTATGATTTGAAAGATCGATTCAAAAGATCTACCAATTCAAAATTACATATTTCAACTTTGAATTATGAATTAGTAAATCTAGGAACTGACGCCAAACCACAGAATATCAACCTAGGCCTCGGCCTAGCTCCTAAAGAAAAATTAGCGTATGTTCGTCTTTTGAAACAATATAAAAGTGTCTTTTCTTGGAACTAAGATGAACTCAAAACTTATGACACTTCTATCATCCAACATACTATCCCAATGATAAATGATGAAAAACCTGTCCAACAAAAGCTAAGAAAGATCCATCTCAACCTATAAAATCAGATCAAATCTGAACTCAATAAGTTATTGAAAGCCAAAATTATCTTTCCCGTTCGACATTCTAAATGGGTTTCCAATATGGTTCCTGTTAGAAAGAAGAACAGAGACATTAGAATTTTCATTGACTTTCGAAATCTTAATAAAGCCTGCCAAAAAGATAATTTTCCTTTGCGTCCTATGGAGCAAATATTACAGGCAGTTGCAGGATCAGAATTAATGTCTTTCTTAGATGGTTTCTCTGACTACAATCAAGTGTTAGTTCATCCTGATGATCAATTGAAAACTACATTCAGAACCAAATGGGGCACTTATGCATATCAAAATATGCCTTTTGGTCTGATCAATGCTGGTGCCACCTTTCAGAGAGCCATGGACATCGCTTTCAAAGGACTAGTTAACAAATCAGTGGTAATCTACTTGGATGATATAACTGTGTATTCCAAGAAACGAAGCAATCATCTTAAATATTTGAAACAGATCTTTCAACGTTGTCAAAGCTATGGAATTTCACTTAACCCGAAAAAATCCTTTGTTGCATTAAGTGAAGGAAAACTTCTTGGATTCATAGTGTCAAAATCTGGAATTCATATTGATCCTGACGGAATCAAGGAAATTTCTGAAATACCCTTACCTCACAACAAAAAAGCTATGCAATCTTTTCTTGGCCAGATTAATTTTGTAAAGAGATTTGTGTCAGATTTTTCAAGAATTGTATCTCCTTTACAAGAAATGATTAAAAAGAATTCAAACTTCAAATGGGGCCAAAATGAATATGAGGCATTCAATCTAATCAAACAAGCAATTGTTAATGCTCCATCTTTAGCAACTCCAAATTTTTATGATCCTTTTATTTTGTATACATTTGCCTCTGATAAATCATATGCTGCGATACTCACTCAAGAAAATCAAGAAAAGGTAGAAGCCCCAATTGATTTTTTCAGTTCAAATTTACAGGGGGCTGAGTTGAATTATTCAGATGTGGAGAAACAAGCTTATGCTATTTTCAAAGAAATTAAATATTTAAGACCCTTTTTACTTAAAACCCATACAAAAATCATAGTACTGTTTCCAGCGGTAAGAAATCTTTTAGTTCAAAAATATATGGGTGAGAAAAGAGCCAATTGGGTTACTGCCTTAGAAGAATATGATGTAGAAATCAAACCAACAAGTATTGTAAGAGGTCAAGGCTTTTGCAAAATACTAGCTGGAGCATCGCTTATTTCTGAAAAACCATCTGCAGAGATACAAATGTATGAGGTAAGCCTAAACGATGTTGAGTCATTATATGCTGATATCATATTTTATCTGAAGAATGGATATCCTCCTCCAAATCTCGAT
Source organism: Pinus albicaulis (assembly GCA_034641835.2). Lineage (NCBI taxonomy): Eukaryota > Viridiplantae > Streptophyta > Pinopsida > Pinales > Pinaceae > Pinus > Pinus albicaulis. Next base: position 1,637,120,402 of record CM076579.1, on the reverse strand, counting down.
TACACTAAGAAAAGAGCTCTAAGGTTGAAGGATAAACAATATCAGCTTGTGAATGATGTTCTTTTTAGAATGAATTATGATTCTGTTGTCCTTAGATGTCTTGAGAAATCTGAAGCTGAAAAAGTCTTGCAGGAACTTCATGATGGGCCAGCAGGTGGACATTATGCTGGAGATGCTACTGCACATAAAATCCTCCGCGCAGGCTATTACTCACCCACACTATTCAAAGACTCACATAGCTATGTAAGGAAATGTCAAGTTTGTCAAATTGCAGCTGGAAGACAAAAGAAACCATCATTGCCATTACAACAAGTCAACATTGACTAGCCTTTTGATTAATGGGGATTGGATATAATTGGTGAGATCGTTCCTCACTCTTCTAAAAAACATAGGTATAACTGATTATTTGATGAAATGGGTAGAAGCAGTCCCTCTCAAGACTGCTAATGCTGAGCATATCATCGAGTTCATAGATCAGTTCATAATCACCAGGTTTGGTTTACCTTCTGCTTTAATGTTTGATAATGCATCATATTTTTTTGGTAATGCTATGACTGAATTTGCACTCAAGAGAGGTTTCAAAATCAAATACTCTGCCAATTATTATCCACAGGGAAATGGGTTAGGTAAATCCACAAATAAAAACTTAATCAGAATCATTAAGTGAACCATTGATCAAAATCATAAAATTGGCATAAGTCTTTAATATATGCTTTATGGGCAGATCGAATAACGCAAAAGGCCTCCATTGGCACTTCTCCCTTTAATTTAGTTTATGGGGGAGAAGTGGTTCTTCCAACTCATCTAGAAATTCCTTCTTTAGTCTTAGTTCAATATATTAATGAAGTACCAACTTCTTCCCTACAACTAAGGCAGATGGAAATAATTAAGTTAGAAGAACAACGAGAAAAGGCCAAAATAACTCATGCTCATCATCAAGCATTTGTTAAAGCTTATTTTGATTCAAACATGGTATCCAGAAAGGAATTTCAGATCGGAGATCTTATTTTAAAATGGGACAAGGCTCATGAGGAAAAAGGGAAACATACAAAATTTCAACGAATGTGGCTTGGTCCTTTCCAAATTGCAGAGATCATAGGTCCATCTACTTTTGTGTTATAGGATTTAACAGGGAAAAGAGAGTCTTTACCTCTTAATGGATAGATCCTCAAAAAATATTTTCCATAGGAGATCATTCTTCTATTTTGTATATTAGTTTTCTTTATTTTCATAATAAAACTAGTTGTTAATGGTTATATTTGGAATTCACGAAAAAGATACAAATTCTCTTTTTGATTTTGTTTTTTCACTTATATAAATAGAATTCTTTTAGAAAATTGATCATTATTATTCAAAGATACAGTTAAAAGCTTTAGCCTAGAAATGATACTAGTTTCAACTTTGTAAATCTTGATAAAAAACGACCTCTAGCAGGAAAATGTTTTATATCAGTTCAATAAAAGGTATCTATAACAAAATGAAGATTCTCTGTAGAAAATTTCTTTTCAAAAACTCTATTATTGTCGTCCAGAGCTATCTTAAGGAAACAATGACTTCCTCCCCACCTAGAAAATTACAATGTTCAGGGAATAATCCAATGATATACTTTATCTTAAAGAGTAAGAGGTCTCATCACGAGCCGACTTATCATGATCATAGATATTATAGCTTGCTGACTTTGCCAATACTGCATACCATAACAGGGCAATGACTCAATATTGTTGCAATCAAAAGGCAAGGGGTCTCATCATGAGCCAGCTTGTTCAACAAAGTTATAAATCAAGTGAATGACACTCTCATAAATTGGCTACCAAACCAAGACATTGTTCTTTAAGAGTAAAAATAAAATGAAAGAAATAAGTGTGAATATGGATTTCTCTTTGAAAATTGTATATTTCTCTAAGTAGGATACATGATCATTGCTGGATAACAGGTGTTCCTGTCGAGGCTATAAACGCCTGCTGGCATCAGTGGCTCTACCTATGACAAATGAGCATATTTAAAACAAATTTACAGAGAAGTCTTTTTTTTTTATCTTTATAAACCAAGTAATGACTGATGTAGATACAAAGACTAGCTTGAGGAAGTAAATAATCAAAATTTAATATAGAAGAAATGAAATATCATTAATATATTCAAAGCATAATGTACTTTGTCTTTTTATAATAAAGTTTGATTTTCTGGAAAATTTTCTATTTTGAAAAGTTTAGAAAATTCAAAAGAAAATCCGAGATAATTGGTTCTTCCAAGTGAATTGCCAATTGTTGTGGCCAGCAACAACCCCCCTTCTGATTTAGTATTAGTAATAATACTAAATAAGTGGGTACCCTTAGTTTAAAAATCCAAAAAAATTAATTAGTGCTTGTTTTCTTTTTTTAATAAAACTTACTATCATTAACTTAAGAAAATTCCTTGGAAAATATTTAAATAAACTTAAGTTTATGATAGCATAGAATAAAATCATTCTTCGAAGAATATCACATCACAAAAAAGGTAAGGAATGCCTCTTTATAAGCGGAATTTTAAAAGATTGCAATACGAAAACTACGCGCTAAAAAGAACATTCATCGCATCGCAAAGTTTCAAATATCATATGCTGAGAAACCTCAAATCACCGATGTGCGATAACATTTATCGTAAATCGCATTTCACAGAAAATACATTAACGGATGTTTGTCATATGTTATATTTTGTGATATTGCGATCTTGCGATATTGCGATCTTGCTATATTGCGATATTACGATTTTGCGATTTCGCGATGATATAATATTTGCGCTATTATGATGTTGCGATTTGCAATTTTGTAATATTGCGAAGCAAATCGCAAATCACATTATCGCAGATTCTTAAAGCTTGTTGTACGATAAAATCTTTCCATAAATCGAGATCCGTTATGAGCCTTAATGTGAAGTTAATAAATTTATTGTCATTCATTAATAAAAAATGATTTTGTTCTGATTGAAAGGTTATTTCACGTAAGCTAATATATTTCATACGTATTTAACATTTAAAACTTTCCCGTCACCTTTATTTCATATCATTACTCTCACTTAATTCGTAAACTGTAGGCACGAAGAACAGAGGACTATACAAAGCGATATTCAGAGTATTATGGGAAAGAAAGACAAAGCTCTGAGTTCTGAAAGTAAAAAGATGGTGTCTTTGTACACAGACACTGCCTGCAACAAAGACGCTGGTATCACCACTTGGGAGGGCATGTATAATCTGCTTGAAGAAGAAAACCCTAGAGTAATGGAGGTTTCGGCTACTGCAGGATCAACTGGTTCTTTCGAAGCATCTCTTATAGAGTTAGCTTGTTCATTTTTACATTGGATAGCAGCAAGACCTAAAATTATTCCATATACAGACATGGTGAAATGGGTGCTGGATAGCACTGATATTACGGACAGACAGTTCAAGACTCAGGGGCAAGAGTTCATTGGCTCATTTAATCCAGAAGATTTAAGGCTTATGTATCATTTGCCAGAGCCACAGGCAACGTACAACAAACAGTTTATTGAAAAGTTTGCCAAGGAAAATGCGAACCTAGCAGAATGCACCATGGAATGGTCCAGAAGAGATGAACCACTGAAGAAAGATACACACAGTATGTATAGTACTGGTTCTCTCACTTCTCCGTATTGCTTTGCTGCTGCTATGCTTTGTCGGCTTTTTGGAAAGCCTGACATTAATAAGTTTTCGCCTGAATGGTTACCGTTATTGAATGCTACTGTTAATGCTACCATTATGGACTAGGCTAAGATATTGTCTAATAACTTAGCCATGGCTACTTTTAACTATCGGTCTAAACGGACTGTCTCTCAGAGGATTTATCCTCCTTTATCTATCTTCTTATGTTATGGATTCAATTTGCTATGTTTCTGTTTCTTTAATGGTTAGAAATTGACAATTCATGATCTTTCCCATTCATGTTTATCACAAATAATTGTGGGAATCGTAGTTCATTCCCTCGTTTTTCTAAGATTTTTCATGGCATTATGTTGCCTCTGTATTGCAATAGTGTATAATAAGGATGCTCCAAGATTTTCTCCTCGCGTAAGAGACATTCTCCCCCTGTCGCAAGATGGTTTGGAGAAGAATTATTTACCTATGTTAGGGTTTTTGGAAGCTTTTCTTCTCCTCATGTTTTACCTTTGTATGTTCCGGATAAACTCCTGGCCCGAGAAATTGTGTATCAAACCTGCGGAGAAGGAGGTTTGACCAAAGATTTAAAGGATAAAAAGAAAGCTATCTGGCCTCAATTTCTTATGGACTGTGGAGCATTTTCATTATTTGATATTGGTCATGCATTTAAAGAAGTAAAAAATATTACATGTTTACAATTGTTCAATTTTCCAAGAAGACCATTTGACCCGTATGATGTTGTTAAGAATTTCACCACTACAGTCAAAGTGAGAATATTTTCTAAAGAAGATGATTTATTTGATGATATGTTCCAAGGAAAATGCACATTTAAAGAAGTTCTACATTTAGCTCAAACACAGTTTTCTCCAGAAGAGTTCCAAGAGTTTAAGATATACAGAGAAAGGAGGTTGACCACTATTCCTTTGGATAAATTGTGCTTGGAATCCGTCAGGGAACCAACTCCTAGTGTCAGTATTAGTGGAAGTTAAGATACAGATAAATCTAAGTCAAAATCTGGGAAAGAAACCTTTGAACACTCTAAAAAGTCTGATAATGACCACGATAAAAGTGAAGGGTCAGTAAAATATACTGCCTAGTCTAAAGAACTCTCACAGCAACAGATTTCAACCACTCCACAATTAAATATTCCCCCCTCTCAATGTACAACAACCATCAATTAGAACGGAGTTAGACAAGGAATGGGAAAAATTCAATGAATTGATTAATATTGAAGGAAAAAACATACAAACTTCTGTACAAACAACAAAATGTTTAATCACAGGAATAAGTGGCAATGTCACAGAAACATAACATATTCCCATTACTCCATCCTATGAGCTTGTACTTAAAATAGAGGAAATTCCTCCTCTAGATATATTCTATAGTCCACAACACAAAGCAGTAGTAAGAAAGCAAAGGAAGAAAATAAAACTTGAAAGTGCACTCTCTCATGATGCAGAACAATTGGATGTTTTATGGAAATATCCTACAATTGATCCAAATGAAAATCTTACTAAATTATCTTAGATTACAGGAGCTTATGCCTCCGCAACCATTGACAAAGCATCTGAGGTACGACAATTATTGAATGAAAAAGAAGATCAAATACAAGTTCTGCAACAACATCTGCAACAAGCCAATGCTAACAGTGAAGCACAGATACAACTTGAAAAATTACAGCAAGAGTTTCAACAAATGCAGATCGGATATCATAAAAATTTGGCCAAAAAAGAGAAACAAATACAGATTATGCAAGAGATGTACAAAGATGACCCCAAGCTTACAGAGTTTATCTCAGAGTCTATTTCCTTGAATAATCAACTACTGCAGCAACATGATATATTATGCCAAATGTTTTTACAATGGAACTCTTGTGAAGAAAGTGATAAAATCACTAATCATGTCTTAGAATTATGTCATGATTATGATTTAGCTAATGAAAGAGTTATTGATTATTTGGCATGGAAAAAGACAGAGGAGGGAAAAAGAGTAGGAGCACCAATCATCAATGATAGTCATAAAGAAACGCTCTTCAATAATTGGGATGCACAGATCAGAGAACCAGAAAACGCGGCAGAAGAAGCAGCTACAGTAGCAAGCAATATTACTGATTATGTAAATGAAAATTTGCACAAGGCCAATTTGATTTCAAAAACTATTCCAAAATACCTACCACAAGCACAACAATTGCAGACAGAATGGAACAGAAAGCTGAAGAAAAAGCAGAATCGATTAAATTATTAACAAAGTTAAATTGGGATTCTTACTGGGCATGTCTGGTCAAACCACACAGCTAATGCAGCACTCTCAATTGCATCATCAATTCTTCCGAAAAGATGGCGCCAGCACTTGCCGATTCCATTTTCTCAGGACAGTTAAAATCTGAAGTGGGCCAGCCTCCTCTTCTCAAATCAATGCTGAATGCTTGCAAATTCAAAGATCAGATTCATAAGTAGTTAGTTGATAGTTTTAAATTTTAGATTTAGTATTAGTTTTACTTTATTTTTGCCTAGAAAAAGGACGGTCATTTAAACCGTATCCAACATTTTTGTAATAAGTTATTTTTAGATTTAGTTAGTAGTATTTAAACCCTTCTCATGCATTTAGAGAAGGGTCCTGAAATTTGTCAAAAACTTGTCCTTAGAAAATGCACTTTTACACCCTCAGAGGAGGTTTTGATGAATGAATGGAACAAGATTTATTGATATCTGCATTTAATATCTGCTACTGATGTTGCACTTTTGTACTCTTAGTGGATGTTGGATTAAGAGGAGATAAGTCATTATTTCTTGAAGCTTATGAGTAGAACTAGTTATAAATGGTACTTTTATCTCTTAACTATTTCTGCCTTTGTGTTAAAGTGATATTTATTTTCAGTTGTTTATATATTGATTCTTAAATTCTTGAGTTATCATTTGACACTTTTGTACGGTGATAACTAATTATTTCTGCTTAATGTATGAATAGGTTATTATGCGATATGTTTTTCACAACTGTTTCATTTAACTTTTTATATGAAGTGGTTTATCTTTATTGAATTCTTTTCTTATAACAGTTGAATGATATTTATTATCGATTGTTATTTGAAATCATTTTAGATCGCATAAACAGAAAGATTACATCCTGGGTTAGTTTAGAATTAGATATTTCTGTTTAAATTAGAATACAATTTGCATATGATTAGGTTAGAAATAGAATAAAAGCATTTCATTTAGGAAATTTTAGAAAGGAAATATCAATTTTTCAACACACACACACACCTATTGGGAAACTGGTCCCATTATACCCAGTCGGACCCACTACACCAAACGGAAAAGGAGCTGCTAACCAAGGTCCGGACCGGGTGGGTATCCCCCTTGTTGTAGACCCGATTTTCGGGGCTTCAACAGGGCCTTACATCATCCAGGCCACTGTTGGTCCAAATAAATTTTTTCTGCAAAAGCTAGATGTTACAAAGCTATTTGGGGGTCCTGTTAATGGCAGGATGCTCAAAAATTACTACTGTTGATTTCCAAGTTAAATTTTTCATTTCCATTGTAAATACCATTGCAATCTTTTATTTTTAGAAAAAAGAGAAAATGTTCCAAAATAGAGAAAGAGAGGTTCAGACATGCTCAAAACATGAACCTCTGAAGTTCCGAGAAGATTGGCTCTAGTATGAGCAAACACTGAGCCAAAGGAAGTAAAGCAGCTGGTCCTAATCTGCTCAAAATCTGGGCCAGCAAAGGAGAAAGAAGAATCAGCTCTAACAAGCCCAAAACCAGAGCTGAAGTGAAGAAGAAAGTGACTCTAACAAGCTCAAAACATGAGTCACAAAGCAAGAAGGATGCTTCAAAGTTGCAAGATTTCAAGCCTTCGAAATTTTGTTTCCAATTTTCTACAATTTTAGTCCATGTGCAACTGTATTTATGCATTGGATCCACATCAAACTAGACTGTCTAATCCTAGTTTGACTATTTTTAAATTTCTGTTGTAGAATGTAGAGAAGAAATCTTCTAGACAGTTTAATCCTAGCAGATATTAGATTAGGTAGAGAAACTATGAGGCCAACAATTTAATCTAGTCTCATGGAGGAATAAGGGTAGAAGTAGACTAGTTTGTTTTGTACTTTCAATAAAAAAAAGTGATGAGAAAGGTCTGCAAATTCAAATGCACCTTGAAGAAAAAATGTTAGGATTGCAGGAAGGGTAGGTAGATTGTTTGGGGAATTTTTTCTATTGATTAATTCCCTCATGTTTATATAGTTGAATCAAAGAAGGAAGATGGTTCAAATATCAGGCATCTGGCCTACTCCAAAGATTTATTTTCTGAATTATTGACTCCCTCAAGAAGGAGCCATCCCCATGTGGAGCCATTGTTAGCCACCTATGGAATTTGTGTCATGCAAACGAGTGGCTAAATTGTTTTTATGAGCCTTCAAGAGATACATTTCCTATGAAAATCTCTCATCCTTGAAGCTCCTGTGTGTCCTTTTCCTTTTGAAAAAACATTCACTGTTGTTACCATCCAAGAAAGCTTCGCTATCTGTGGAAGAATTGTGCTTAGAAAGGCCTCTTTTTTCCCTTTATATCCCTGCAAATTTCCCATTTTATCCCTTTTTTCCCCTTTCCAAAGCTTTCCATTTAACCCCAAAGATCCCTCCTAAGTCTTCCAAACCATCTATTTCATCCTTTTAAACCAAGTGGAATCCCTTCATCTGGTTTTAAGACCGCTTTATTCCCCTACCGAAACCTCTGTTCAGCCTTAAAAACCCTGTGTTTTGGCTTAAAAAACCATATTTTACCATAGGACAGGCTTAGCCCCTTTCGGCCAGCCCCAAACCACTTCCCCTACATAAATCCCAGCGCTAAGATCAAGTGCTAAGTCAAAAGGCGCTCATCGCATCAGAAGTTTGGAGCGGAGTGCCTTTCCTTTGTAAAGTTAAAATTCTCCGATGCAATAGTGTATTCGTCTGTCAGCCTTAGGAGTGATATCCACTGTTGATTTTGAAAAATATAACAGCCCAAAACTTGTTTCATGGTGCCCCTAACACTCCTTGGTAACCCCTTCGATGGCCCTCTCCACCGTCAATCTCTTTTAAATCTGACAACCATTGCAATTTCGCATAATCGCACCATCGGAAATTCTTTATTGTGCCACTTTTGTTTCCCCCCAATTACGAGCCTCCGATGCAATCTTGGCCATTGAATCCACAAGAACCAATAGTCAGGATTGAATTGCGCTCCACCCTTTTCCTTCCATTAGCTCTCCTCTGAAACAATTGCGACTGTTGATCTGCCGTTAATCCAACGATCCAGAGCCAATCGCTCCTTCTTCCCATCGGAGATCTGGCCCCTGCCTCCTCCACTTCCGATTTAATCCTAGCCGTTCAATCCTCTTGATCCGATGAACTAGATTACTCCCGCCCACTAACCACATTCTCTGCCATCATTCTGTATCTCTGGATCTTGACCTTCCATCGAGAGATCAGACGACCCACAATAAATCCGCCGTTGACTTGGCCCCTACTTACTAACCACGCATCTTGCCTATTTCGTGCACAAACCTGCACCGTCCGATTCCCGTGCCCTCATCTGAAGGCTGATACTCATTTTCACATTTTTTCCGTGCTCGAAGGTTAATGCTCAGAAAAAACGCGAAATGGGCGGTTTTGTTTTGCCACGTGTCGGGCAGAGAAGCGTATCGTGTCTTTTTTGGCAAAACCGCCTCACCCACCTTTTTCCGTACGAAAACCACTATTTCCTTAGGAAAAACACTTCCCCACTCCCATCCTTTGAAATTCCATTAACAGATCTTGACCATTGATCTATTCAGATCAACGGCCCACACTGCATTTCGCGTCCCATTTACATTTTCCTCATCGGGTGACCACAGAACTTCTTCGGGTCTTCTGAGCTGTTGATCTCCTCTTGAGATATAAATGTCCTAACTGCATTGCCCTCCACCCATGATCAGGTCCAACCATTTACGCCTATTTCATTGCATTTCCGTGCATTTCCTTTGTATTCCATTCCAAGGTTTGAATCTTATGTTTACATTGGAGATCATTTTCCTTCGCCTACATTGAAAACTTTAATGTTTTATATTAAAGTTTGTTTCATTTCGCTTGGCCTCCAAATTCATTCCATTTATTAATCTCTGCCGTCGATCATTGCCTCCAGATATGATCGGATGGTTCGCATGCATTCCTCCACCAAACTCTCACCAAACAATTTTTCCACCGTTGTTCACCATTTTCCATTGCATCCATTGCATTCGCCTCTGTTGCGCTGCCATCCTCACAACATTCCACTACATCCATCCTCCCCCATGCATGGATTTCTTAACATGTTTGTGTGTTTTGCAGGGTACAGGCGGTGAAAACTGCCATTGTTCACAGTCAGTCTATAGTGACATAGAGCGCAAAGGAGACCATTTCAGAGCCTGAGATTACAGAGAAACCCTGGGAAGGTGTTAGAACGTGATTTTTCATTAAAAGAGTAGTGTTCAACCTTGTTAAATCTTCCCAGCATCATTAAAGCTCAAATTTCACAGACAGAGACAATAACGAAGTGGCAAGGAGTATCAGTGGATAATCAGAGAGTTTAATGCCTATAATTGAAGATTTTAAGTTCTAACTCAATGATCAAAGGCAAATGTACCAGATTAAAGACCCATGATTAATACATAAGGCCTAAAAGAGGCCTAACGCACAGAAAACAATATCATCAGTGTTCACATCAGTAGAATTTTCCACCTGAGAAAGGACACAATACCCATAATGTTTTTATTCTGTATCGTGTTCCTGAGAAGATTTCCACCCTGACTGAATGGTCCTAATGCTACCAGAGAATTTTTTGCACAACATGGCAGACTTCAAAGTCATTTATCTGCCTTTTTTTTTATTCACTAGAGTACTGCATAGTACTACAGCCAAAATACATCAAAGAACATACCTGGAGTAAATTTTAGCCTGTCGAAGACCACTCTTTCAGCCAAAGAGTACTGAAGTTTAATGCATAGCTATTAAGACAGAATGGGCTTCGAACCCTATGCTTTTACTCTCCTCTGCCTCTCTTTCAGATATAAACCTCATGAGAAAATTGTTGTAGGTTGTTGTTCGGATATCTGTGAATTGTAATTTGTTTCTCTTGAGACATAGTTCTCTGTGTAAAGTTGTGAGGCAAGTTGAGGAAGATGTTTTCAGACTGAATATCAAGATGTTGGAAGTGTTGTACATGACTGCTGTTTCTTTTTAATATGACAAGCACATTTCTTTGGATCCTGATTTAAAGGAGCGGTGATGTTTTTCTTACTTTGTCTCTGTTTTCCTTTGTATTTCATCACATTTCTTTCTCTGGTACGCATTAGAAATCTGGCATAGGATATACCCTCACATGGTACCCTATGTTTCTACTCTCCCTACCTTCAATTTTTTATGCCATATGTGTTATCTGAGAACTGATTCAAGCTAGTTTAACCAGTGTAGCAGTTATAATTTACTGTTAGCTGATGTGTGAATTAATGAATCTGTTCTTATATGTTATTGTTAGGTTTTAATTGAAAGGATTGGGATACTAAGAGTTTAGAACGATGATTCTGTCTCAAAGAATTGGGATACTAAGAGTTTAGAACGATGATTCTGTCTCACTAGGGTATTTTTCAATCAATTGAACCTTTCTAAGTTCCCTTAAGTTGGATGCCGAAGCATTGAAAGTTCAAAGCCTTTCTCTAATCTCAGGTTTTCACCTTTGTGTTCAAATCTTTAATGTTTTCCTTGTCTGAAGAGTCAACCTTTAGGAGTTGGATCACAGGTGTCTAATGGCATGTCCTATCCCTGGATCTGATTCTTAATTGGTCACCTTGGAGGTTTCCTTGTGATTCACTTTCCTTCCTATCATTTCATACCTCACTATCATCTTGAAGATCTAATGCTTTCGATGACTAGCCCAATTGAAAGCCTTGAATACTGAATAGCAAGTAAACCCTTTCCTGACTCCATTGCCCAATGGTCTCAATTTTTCTCTGAATTATATCTCCTTTGCCTAAAATCCTCTTTGCTCATCCTTGTATTATATTGAACCCTTCCTTCCTGATTCCCAAGAACCAAACAAACAAAAAAAAAAACCTACCATTGTGCATATAACTAGCCTAATATCTTCAAAACTGAACTTCATAGATACATACCTTTGCCTATATAGAGAGATCCCTCTCTGGACCCAGGAGGGTTAGATCCTGAGGTCCAAAAGTGGTTGTGATGTTGTCTCATATTTTGGTATTGCCAAACTTGCCAAAACATGGGAACCCCAACACACCCATGCGATTAATCCACCACAACACCCTCTTTTTATGTCCATCTATCTGTAGATGATAAGTTTTAGTGAAGTCCAACTATGTACCCACACCTGAAAATAAATATTTCCAAAACCTAGAAGTGAACCTAGAATCTCTATCAGACACTGATTAGAAACTGAATTGGGGGAAAAAATTTGCTAAAAATTCAAAGTGTTAAGAATCGATCGAAACTTGAACAATTGGATAGGTCTCGTCTTCTTGATTCTGACACACTTTGTTTTGCTCAAAACAGAGTCTGTATGAGAAATTTAGAGCGTTCTGATCGCTTGATTAAACCATTAAATTTTGGTGACAGGGAGGCTGACTAGGCATCCACATAGCCCAGTGTGCAAAAATTATATTCCAAGGAATATTCTCCCTACTTGGACTAGTGAATTACTGCCAAGTGGAATTTCCGGATTGGTTGGATTTTCCAGTTTTTTATTGTTTTGGTTCCTCTAATTGGGTTCTGACATGTGGCTAGCCTAGAGGCTGCCATGTGCCCCACCAAAGGTCAAATGGCATATTATGTCACGCGATTTTTTTTTATATGGTGTTTGGGCGGAGGTCAAGCTCGACCCCAGGACTTCCCCCGCAAAATGCAACACACAACAAAAACTCTTCTACACAACGTATCTTAACATATTATGCCACCACTTATTTTTTATTATTAGCAAAGTTCAATGATGGGGGTTAAGAGGGCCAACCCCGAAGGGTTGGCCCTCAATCCACAAGACCAACACTCATGACCAGACGGAGTGCTCCAACCAAATGGTAGGGTTTAGCATTAAACGTGTTTTAATTAACCCTTAATCATATGTTATATGTGCTAATTCATCATTACTTATGGATTATGCTAAGTGTGCATTAAATGTGCCTAAAATACACTTATTTTTAATTAATCTCTAGTTAAGCCTTAATTTTGGATTAGCACTAATTTGTGGACCTTGCCATTTTTGGTGGAACTCCCAAATGTGGTGGAGTTAACTGGAGTTAGCCTAGTTTTGGTGGATTTTTTCTAGGAAAAATTGAAGAAGCCGCAACTTTGGCATATTTCGACCAAACAAGGCTTAGAAAGAGTTAATCCTTGATGATTTGGATATTATGAACATGTTGCGGTAGGTTTCAGGATCAGTAGAGGATTGTAAACAACAATTTTCCATTTTTAGATAATATAAAGGCCTAAGAAATGGAATCTAGACCAAGGAGATGTAGCCCAAGAGGTTTGAATTCCTTCATCAAAACACTGTGTCAATGGATCATTTGATTGTTTTTTGTAAATTATATTGATGTTTTTCAGCATTTTGTTTTTATGTCAATTTCATGAGCATATTAACATTAAAAATTTTTTTGGACAACAACAATAAAATGTACAACAAACCATCAAATGAACCATTAACACAGTGTTTTGATGTAGGAGTTCGCCCTTCCTGGGCTACATCTCCTTGGTCCAGCTTCCATCACTTGTGCCTCTGTATTAGCTATAAATCAAAAAAATTTCTATTTACAATCCTCTACTGCTCCTGAAACCTACTCCAACATGCTAAAAATATACAAATCATCCAGGATTGACTCTTACTAAGCCTTATTTGGTCAAAAATATGACAAAGTTGTGGCTTCTTCAATTTTTCTTAGAAAAACTCCACCAAAACTGGAGTAACTCCAGTTAACTCTACCACATTTGGGAGTTTCGCTGAAAATGGAAGAATCCACCAATTAGTGCTAATCGACAATTAAGGCTTAACTGGAGATTACTTAAAAATAAACGCAGTTTAGGTGTAGTTAATGTGAACTTAGCATAATCCATAATTAATGATGGATTAATGCATATAACATATGATTAAGGGTTAATTAAAACCCATTTAATGTTAAACCCCGCCATTTGGTTGGAGTGCTCCGCATGGTCATGAGTGTTGGTCCTGTGGACCGAGGGCTGGCCCTCTTAACCCTCGCCATTGACCTTTGTTAAGAACAAATAATAAGTGGTGACATAATATGTTAAGATCTGATGTGTAGAAGAGTTGGTGTTGCATGTTGCATTATGGGGGAGGTCGCAGGGTTGAGCTCGACATCCGCCTAGCCACCATAGAAAAAAAATTTCACGGGACATAATATGTCATTCAACCTTTGGAGGGACACATGGCGGCCTCAGTGCTAGCCACGTGTCAACACCTAAGTGGAGGAACCAAAACCAATGAAAAACTAAGAAATGCAACCAATCCAGAAATGCCACTTAGAAATAGTTTCCTGATCCACCTCAGGGGGATATTCTAGGAGTATTCCAAGGAATATTCCTTGTAATATTATTTTTTCTAACTGGGCTGTACGGACACTTATGGAACATCCTTGTCTCCAAAATTTACCTGTTTAGCCAAGTGATCAGAATGCTCTAACTTTTTATACGAACTATGTTTTGAGCGAAACGAAGTATTCTGGAATCAAGAAGATGAGACCTATCCGATCATTGTGGTTTCAAATGATTCTTAACACTTTGAGTTCTTAGAAAAAAGTTTCCCCCAATTCAGTTTTTGATCACTCCTTCCCACTGACAGGGTTTTGGACCCACAAGGGTTGATTATCGGATGAGAGTTTAATAATCTTCTCTTTTCCAAGTTCTATCAACTTTATTCTACTTGGAAAAATCCCCATGACAACCACTTGGGTTCACTAACATGCCTTGCCTTGCAAATGACTTGGCACTTCAACCAATGTCCTCCTTTCACTGCCAACCCAATCCAACACATGCTAGCTGCTTCCTGACTGATTAAACACCTTATTGTACCAAAGCGATCCCTTGGTGATTGGAAAGTTGACTGATGGCCTTCCCACTGAGAATCATGTTCCTCATTTTCACACACTTGCATTCGATGTAAGCTTCTCCTTGGAAATCACTTTTCCAAGTTAAGCCCATATAAATGAACTACAAGAATGAGTTCCAATATCAGTAATCAGAAGAAAAGAAATGACCATTCTTTTTACCTCCACGGTTCCAAATTCCACATCTGGAAGAGTGCATTCACCATCTCTTTCACTTCTTGGTGCCAACACATCAAATGGTCTGCAATGGCTAATTTTTTCGATGAATTTTTTTTTTCAGCATCTTGTCCCTCTTTCCAATTCTTGATTCCATCATCCTCCATTTCGACATGCTACTCATGCCATGATTTGAGAATTAAGGCTAATGATGAGCCTCTCACTCAAGAGTGAACCTTTCAAAATCCTGAGACATCTTGTCACAAGAAAAACTATAAATTTGAAAAACACATCATGCAAGAAAGACAACTTGACAACTTATTCCTTTTGCTCCTTCAAAGCAACAAATTTCACATATTGTGAGCATCACCATGCATTCTTACATCTCGGTGTACAAACAAAACTTTTGTTTAATTTTTCGACGGGTTTCGACAAAACATGCGCCTTCAAACCATTGACTCTCAAGTCAAACAAAATCATGTACAAGACTTGATGATCCTTTGCATAAACAACAAGAATTTCACATCTCATGAAAAAATTCATCAACATATCCCTTTCATATTTGGAGATAAAATCAAATTCTCCAAGTCGATCTGAAATACATGTAACAATCAATCGACCAACACATTTCAATCACTCACGCATGTTCAAGCACAACGAAAGTATAAAAAATTCCACTATTCACACACACAAAATCTCATGCATGTATACAATTCTCAAATCTCTCGCAAGTATAATCACAATTACAAGAATCCCATTGGTATGCACGAGTACTTAAAGAGCTGAAATGAAAAAATTTAGACCCAATTCAACCTTTGGTATTGTTGCATCAAATTTGGTCATTGCAAATACAAATTGCCATCTTTGTTGCATCTAAGTGAGTTAACATAACTCTACTTTTCCAACATCTTGCTTTGTGAAATATGAAACATAATATTAAGAGAAAATAAATGCATTCAATTGGCAAAGAAAATGCATCAATAAGGCAAGATTTGCATCAATCATCAAGAGGAATGCAATGCCTTAATTGGTTAAGAAATTTAACCATCTCTTTCCAAACCACTTCAATGGCACTTCTTTCAGCTTCACTTCATCATGTAAATCATCCTGATCCACATCAATTATGGAATTCTCTTTTCCATTCTTCTCAAAATACCTTTCCTTTTTTTTTAAATGTCATGGATGACTTGTTGGATACAAAGTTCAACACTTGTCTACAATATAACCTTGCTTATGGCAATGAGTGAAAAATAATTGCATCTTCTTTTCAACATGGTTTGTATTGTCCATTGGACCTTTGGCTTTATGTCTCCTTTGTTTTGAAAGTTTCACGTGTATGGATATCTTCTTCCAACACCTCGAAGCAGTATGACTATTCAAACCACAAAAAGAACATGTAAATTTTCTCCAAATCTTATGTGAGTATTTTCCATGTTTATCATAATTAGAAGCAACTTGATTAAATGAAATTTTATACCTTGCACATTCACCTTTGTTGCCTTCTTGAGGAGGTGAATTTGATGAGGTAGTGGCTCTCTTTAGAATACCAACAAAGGCTTCAACGAATTTAGAGATTTCAACTTCCTCTTGTTTTCCATTTCCATTAGTTGCATGCTTATGAGAATCTTCTTGCAAAGTGGGTGTAAAACTTTTTCATTCCTCATGAACAAAAACTTCACAAGTTTGTAGTAATGAACATGTAATGAAAGTCCTTCTTGGAACACCTTCATGTGCCTCCTTGAATTTGGAGAATTATCCATCATGTTGTCCATAACCAAGACCCAAATACCTAGGCCTTTCCTCAACAATATTCTTTAGAAGACCATGCAACCTCACTATCTCCCTGATGAAACCCGAGTTACCTCACTAGGTGAGTAAGTAGAATTAATCGATATGAATTAAATTACCTTAGTCAACCTCTCCACCACAACCATGATAGAATCATGTTATCTGGATGTCCTCGGAAAAGTTGTATTGAAGTCCATAGAAATGAATTCCCATCTAGATGCTTACAATCTGCCTTTACCTTTTGACATCCAAACATCTAGCCACAAGCTCTGCTACTTCCTTTTTTAGATTCCAGTAATAGTATAATTTATTCACTGCTTTAAATGTTTTCTGATATCTTGGATGACATGGGTAAAAATTAACACGAAATTACCTTAATATAAGATTCTTGAGCTCATTATTGTCAGACACATAGATCATGTCCCTAAATCTGATCAAACCATCTCCCATGAGATGATAGTCCACAACTTGTTCACCTATCACCTATTGTAATCTTTGCCTAAGTTGTTGATACTTGTCACCCTCTTGTCTTGCTTGCAAGATCTAATCCTATAAATCTATCCCATAAGAACTTATAGTTGCTATTTGATTTACATGTACTCTTTTTCTAAGAGAATCTGCAACCCTGTTCTCCTTACCCTTAATATACTTTATCTCAAAATCAAATTCAATGATCATAGCCAACCATTTAGATTTCATGTCATTCAGATTCGGTTGGTCAAACACATATATCAACCCACTATGATCTCTCATCGACAAAAACCTCATTCCAAGAAGACAGTTCTTCAACATCTTCAATGCATGAATGATCGTTTCCAACTCAATACCATGTGTCACATAGTTCTGCTCATGCTCTTTTATCTTCCTTGTTCCATAGTATACCTCCTATCCTTCTCGCATTAGGACTCTAAAAATTCCTCTCCTGCAAGATTTTGTACAAACCACAAAATCGTTATCCGGATCTACAATCTTTAGAACTTGATCAATTCTAAGCAAGTGATTCAACTACTCAAAACTTGTTGCACATTCCTCTGTCCATTCAAATTTATTTCATTTTCTCTACAATGATGTAATAGGATAAGAAATGCATGAACAATTCTTGATGAACCTACTGTAATAGTCTTCTAAACCCATGAATGATCTATCCTCATCCACATTTCTAGGAGTTTCCCAGTCCATGATAGTTCTGATATTTTCTAGATCCAATGGTATGCCTTCCTTTGAAACCTTATTCCCTGAGTAATGTAACTCTGTTGGAAATAAACTGCACTTACTAATATTGAAATACAACTAATTCCCTCCTATAAATATCAATAACTATATGCACTTACTAATATTGAAATACAACTGATGCTCTCTTAGAAATCTCAATAATTATACTAAGTGTTCAACATGCTCTTTCTCATTCTTATAATATATCAATATATCATTAATGAATAAAATAAAAAAACTTGTCCAAATAATGACACAACAAAATTTTCATCAAGCACATAAATGTAGCTAGAGCATTAGTCATATCGAATGGAACTACAACAAACTCATACTATCCTTACCTAGTATAAAAAATAGTCTTATAGATATCCTCTTCTTTGATGTGTACTTGATGGTATCCTAATCGTCAATCAATCTTCAAGAACATTGTTCTTCCCTTCAATTGATCAAACAAGTTATCAATCCTCATGAACTAATACATGTTCTTAATCATCACCTTGTTAAACTACTTGTAATCAATAAACTATTGTTCAACATTTTTGTTTTTATTTAAAACTATTATTATTAATGATAAAAATAGCTAATGGAAAACTGATGTGTTGCATGACCTAGAAGTTGTTGCAGCCTTAGGCGATCTTGGAGAAAAGCCTTTGCCCTCATGGCCTCCCCAGAGTCTGATTGGAGGCCGCCCTCTCCCCCAGTTGATGCCACCACTATGATCAGTGCCCAGCTTGAAGAAACAATAGCAGCATTCACATCTTTGATAAACTCTCTGGGACCTCAACAAAGTAAGCCGACTATTACCAATTTTGTCAAAAAATTGGACTCCATTCCAAAGATCTCTCTGCCTCCCTCTTTTCCTAGGAAAGATGCGATTTCACTTGCTGAAAATGGTCTGGTTAGTCAATTTACAATCTTGTGGCTTTCCCCCAAAACTGTGCATAAATGGGTGGAAAGGAACTGGGCTCAGTTCACCCAAGGGAAAATCTTCATTCGCTCCTATGGCAGGGGCTACTACACCTTCCACTTTGAATCCAAGAGTGATCGGGATATCATATTCCACAACACACCTTACTTCATGGATACTAGAGGACTATATCTAAACCGCTAGACTCATGATTTTGACCCTGAATTGGATGTCCCAAATTTCGTTCTTGTTTGGGTTAGACTACGACACCTCTCACTTCACTGTTGGGGAGATGACTCGGTGCATGAAATAGGAAATGGAGTCAGCAAATATATAGTCAGGAGTGAACACAAAGACAACATGTAGGCTTGTGCAAAGATCTGCGTCTAGGTGGATCTAGGAAAGGGACTCCTGGAAGCCGTCAAGCTCAAGGTCGACAACTAAACACATATAAAACAGCTAGATTATGAACAAATCCCCTTCAAATTCAAGGTATGTCACGAATAAATCCATTTTCCAAATATATCTAGTAAGAGAGAAGAATATGAAAAATCTACAGAAGAAAACCAAGATTCGAAATGGGAACAAGTAAAAAAAAATAAGATAGCCTCAAAACCTCATTCAGCCTCTCAACCTCCTCTGCCTGGCTCCTCCTCCCCATCCACTAATCCTTCCTCTCACCCCTCCTCCTCCCTCCCTGAATCCTTCTTGGCGGTTAATCCCTTCAATATATTAGCCAAAGCCCTCATTCCTTTCAAGCCACTGATCTCCAACTCCTCCCCAACCCCCAACCCCCTTACCTCTACCTTTCCCTCTCACCCTGGCTCTCCCCCCACTCAAGGCTTTCCCTCCTAGCAGGAGGATCCTCTCCTCCCTCTCTATCCTCTCCCCCAAATATTGTATCGAGTCATCACACAGAATCAAACCAAATAAACTCCTCAAAACAATGAAAATACAAAAAATTTGGAAGGAAATCAAACAAGGAAATTAGGGATGAGGCAGCAATAAAATATATCTCTTTGGGAACGCAACAAGGTCTTGAAAGTTTCCTTGAAGAAGGGCCAAAGAACAACGAGAAAGTACAACAGGCACATAAACGGAAGGGTCCCTCAACCACCAACATTAGTAAATGATAGTTGTCTCTTGGAATTGTAGAGGGTTGCTTCATCCTTCCAAAGTTAACTTTTTAAAATATCTCATCAAAACTGAAAAACCTGACATCCTCTTAATCCAAGAGACAAAAATTAATAGCCAAGAAGTGAATACAATAATAGGGAAATCAAAAATCTATGAAGGGCATGCAATATCAGCTAATGGAGCATCAAGAGGAATATGTACTATATGGAAAAAAGGGAAATGACACATGCACCATTTCACAAAAAAAAAGCATTGGATAAATACAAAATTGGAAAATGCAGAAAATGGAGAAAAAATAAGCATTTATAACATATATTCTCCTAATCACTACAGGAACAAAGAGACTTGCTGGCAAACTTTAAGAGATAGCACAACGGAGGACCATGAAGCTAACCTCATTGTAGGAGGAGATCTAAATATCATCCTCAAACCGGATGCAAAAAGAAGAAGAAGTTTTTCGCCTAATCCAAACAAAGAAACCTTAGAAGAAATAATGGAGTAGTGCAACCTCCTTAATATTCCCCCAAAAAATGGAAAAGACACATGAGACAATAGAAGAATAGGAAAGGAAAATATAAAATAAATATTGCACTAGATCCTGATCCGAGACAAAATGGTGCCCAACCATAGTAGAGGATCCTCTAGAATCATTCCTTCAGCAACATCATATCATAAACTAGTTTTGATTGAATTTGGAATGGTTTAAAAGTATGGTCCCCTTCCTTTTAGGTATAATCATCTATGGGGCAGCAATGAAGAAGCCAAACAAGAGGTGGAAAATGTGTGGAGGAAAAACATTAGTGGATCACCAACTTTCATATGGGAAACCAAGCTAAAATCAACTAAAGCCAAACTGAAAGATTGGGCTAAAAGTAGTTACAAGGAGCCACACAAGGAGAAAGAGATCCTAAAAAACGAATTAATAAAAATCCAAGAGGAACTTGAAAGCAATGACAGTACTATAGAGAAGCAAGCAAAGGGAAAATAAGTGCAGTGGAAAATCTACAGGAACAACAGGAAAGAAGAAGAAACTTGGAGGCTGAAATCTAGATAGCTCTAGATGCAAGCTGGAGATAAGAACACCTCATCCTTTCATAACACAGCTAAAACAAGGATGATAAAGAACAATATAAAAAAAAATAAAAGGAGAAGATGGACAAGAAATAAAATGGCAAGAAGAAATTAAAAAGGAGGTTTTTAAACGTTTCAAAACCCTCTTATGAGCTGTAGATAGTAAATAAAATCCAGATGAATTCCTGAAGCACATTCCAAGGGTAATTGACATAGAAACAAAAAAATCTCTCACTAAATAAGTCATAGAAGAAGAAGTCAAGGAAGCTATATGGGATTTGCAATCGGACAAGGCACCGGACCTAGATGGATTTCCCATAGCTTTCTACCATATCTTCTGGCACCTAATTAAAAAAGATCTGCTAAAAATGATACGGTACATAATGAGGAAAAGAAAAATTGGGGGATTCACAAACTCCACTTTTTTGGCCCTCATCCCCAAAGATCCTCGCCCTTCTACCCTTAATTGATTCCGACCAATATCTCTCTGCAATGCCTCCTACAAGATCATCTCCAAAATTATTGATGACAGGCTCAAACCCCTTCTTCCTTCCCTTATCTCTGATAACCAAGGCGGTTTTTTCCCCAACTGGCAGATCGTGGACAACATTATCCTAGTTCAAGAAGCACTCCACACTAGCCTCACTAAAAATGAAAAAGGTTTCATCCTAAAAATGGATATGGAAAATGCCTTTGACAGAGTAAACCTCTCTGTCCTAACAATAGTCCTTAAAAGATTTGGTTTCTCTGAAGATTTTGTGGATATAATTCAAGCTTGTACAACAGGCCCTTGGATAGCCCCCCTTGTAAATGGAAAGCCTTGTAACTTTTTTCAAAGTTCAAGGGGACTAAGGTAGGGCTGCCCTCTGTCCCCTTTTCTATATATTCTCATGGTAGACTCCCTAAGTCGAAAATTGGAGCACAATAGAAGAAAATCCACCTTAACTAGTCTTTCCATCAGCAGTGGAACCAAAAGAATAAATCACTCCCTGTTTTTTGATGACACTCTCCTTCTGGGTGGAGCCTCATGCATCATTGCTAAAATATTCAAAATTATCTTGGAAAATTTCTTAGATGTCTCTCGTGGTATGGTCAATAACGGAAAAAGCTGCATATACAGTTGGAACACTTCCATTAGGACTCTACAACAGATTTCTCAAATTATGAATATTCCCTTTCAAAAAAATTAGGATCATTTCCAATATCTTGGGCTACCCATAATCAAGAAAAATATTAAGACTAAAATCTGGAACAAATATGCTAAGAAAATGAAAGTGAAAATCCAAGCATGGGGTATGCTTTGGCTAAACCAAGTTGGCGAATCACCCTCATAAAATCCATCTTGCCATCTCTACCATTATATCAATTTTCCCTCATAGTTGCTCCTGAAAGTATTCACAAACAAATAGAAATAATAATCAGAAGCTTCCTGTGGAAAGGAGGGAAAAGAGAAAGAAAAAAATTCAGTCTAATAAATTGGAAACAAGTGACAACTCCATAAAAAAATGGAGGACTCTCTATCAAACTTCCAGGAATAATGAACATGGCCTTGGGAAGTAATATTGCATGGAGATTCTTAACAGGGGAAAAATCATGGTGGAAAATATCTCTCGAGGAAAAATACCTCAATACAACAAGAATATCAATTCTGGAAAAAAGTCCTCCGATTAGACCATGCACCCAAATTTGAAAAGCAATCTCTGGAGCAACCCAAATAATCAAGGATCACATTTTGATGAGGCCAGGAAATATGGAACAAATAAATATATGGAAGGACAACATTATGGGACATCCTCCCTTGGACAACAACCCAAACATTAAAGACTTAAAAAGATAGATGACAAGGGAAAGATATCAAAAATTGGTAGATATTTCTAACTGGGAGCTGGATAGTGAATGGAAATAATGGGCCAAGCCAAACCTACCTAATGATCTCACAGCTCAATGGAACCATATGATCTCTCTCCTTGCTAGTGCAACCCTGATCGATAAAATCTCTAAAGATGCCCACCGCTGGAGACCAATGGGAGGAGAATATTCAATAAGGACTGGATATCAAAAACTGCAAGAGGAACAAAGGCAGCAAGAATGGAAATATTGGAGATTAGCCTGGAAGGTTGAATCTCTCCCCAAAATAATTTTTTTCTTGTGGACTCTTTTGCACAGCAAATCATTAACTACAAAGAATTTAAAGAGGAGAGGAATTTGTGGACCTTCACAGTGTCCTGTTTGTAAGAAGGCAGAGGAAAGAATTCAAAATATTTTCCTGGAATGTTCCTTTCAGGAAGTTGTTGGGAGGCAATGGTGGCACCCAATGAAGTAAATATGAACTTAAATATGCCTATAATTCAGTTTGTCAGCAAATGGAAGAGAAGTTACCCTCACTCTTTCAGAAAAAAATGAACAGTGCAGCGATTCTGGAACAACCTCCCATCTTTCTTTTGTTGGCAAATATGGCTAGCCAGAAATGGGATAATTTTAAAAAACAAAGCTCCTACAGTAAACACAGTAACATCAAAAGCACGGGGGATGATGGTATAATATCTTTTGGCTAAAGGGCTCCAAGGAATAAATATGGTCCACCTTCAAGAGGATGAAAGAATCTGGATCAACTTCGTTGTCAACAAGATCAGCCATGGTTCCCAACAAAAAAGTATAAGGGTGCATCAAAATTGGAAAATTAGAAAGACAGAGGCTGAGTTTCAATCATGGGTCCATTCTCTCAATAAATCCCGTCTCTTCTTTGATGGGGCATCAAAGGAAAACCCAGGCAAGGCAGGAAATGGAGGACTCATAACTCTTCAAGACAAAATAACCCAGATTTCCTACAATTGGGGGCTGGGAAAAATGACAAATAACAAAGCAAAGGCCTATGGATTATTATTAGGCCTCAAAATTCTAAGAGAAAAATAAATAAATGATGTTATTGTCTTTCGAGATTCAAGTCTCTCTCTAAAAATACAGGTCTCAATCAAATCCTAAATAGAGCTCAAAAAATAGTAAAGCACATAGGCAAGAGTAAATATTTTCACATCCCGAGAAAGAACAAAAAGCAAGCAGATGAACAAGCAAATGAAGGAGTACACAGGAATATAGAACAAGTCAAAATTGGTGACAATGTATCCAAAATTTCTATCCCATGAATCCCTCTATCTGCTCTTTAATGGCAAAGTATACCCACCTTATAATAGATCAGAAATCCAAGAGATATCCGAAGATAATTTTCAAATATGTAATTAAGAAAATGTCAAAAAAGCAAATCATTCATGATCTCTACAAGATTCTTCAAATCTCTGTGCCCAGTACTCTCCTCTCCAATAACGTGCTCCCTCCCGTGACTTCCCTGCAAATTGAACCCTCTCCGTTAGACTATAAAAATTTCAATTTAGTCCAAGCTTTCACAGCCTTTTCCGAGCTCTTGAATCAACATATGCATCATACTCACATTGTTTTGTTCCTCTTTCATATTGCTCCCTGCCTTCTTTGCTTGAAGCGTTGGCCTTCTACGCACCAACACATCTCTCTCCTTCACACTACATTCTCCCATCCCATTCCTCCCTCCTCCTTCCACACTAACAATCCCTCCCCTATCTGCTTTCTGCCTCCCTTAAACTGCTCTTTCCCATTTTCATTCAATTGGATTTCCTCACCAATCAGGTAGAATTAAAGCAACAAAAAATCAGATACCCCTCCTCACAGAAATCAGAAAAGTGGGAAGCAGCAGTCAGGATAATATAAACAACAAAAAGAGAGGAATTAAATTCAAGCGAGCATAATTTTCTTCAACAAATGGACCCCCTAGATGATAGGAAACATCCATGTGGCTTCTGCAAATCACATCGACTTGTGATCGAAAGTTTAAGAAATCAAATCCAGCAAGATAAGGAGAAAACAAAAACAGAGATGGCTTACATTTGATCTCAATGGAAAACTTGCAACGAGGATATGAGGACAGTTAAGAATCATTGCAACCACTTGGAAGAATCCCTCAAATTCATAAAGGAAGCTCTGAGCAAGAAATCAGAGCAAGGCTCCACTTCCCAGGACCAAGGAAGTAGATATAGAGGTAGTGAAAACACTGTGAATAAATGACTCTTCAGAATTCCTGAATCTCCATGATTTTGATTAAAAATGCATCAGCATATCTAGTTTACAATGAAAATTAAATGTATTTTGTTATTAGATCAGTTTGTTAAGAAGTACAATACAAATGTGATAGTTCCTATCTCCAAGAGAAGGGAAAAAAATAGCAGTTCAAGTAGCATATATCATGTAATGATCGCCAAGCAGATTTCACTCTGCATCAAATTTGGGGAAATTTTGTACTGAGGAAATTCCTCTCCTCTCCCTTTTCAGAGAATATAATACAACTGAATCTGTTAAAAAAAAAAATGATAAAAATAACTAACATATAAATGAAACATAGATATGTTATTTAAAAAAAAAGATGTAATGACAATGATTAAAATATTTTGTAAATGTGATTTATCTTATTATGACTTGTTTTACAGTTGTGTAATCAATCATAAGTAGTTTTTGTAATATTTTTTTTGTATTAAAATGTTGTTGCTAGAGAGGCTTACTGTATTCTTGGAAAGTCATTGTTGACCTTTAATAATAAACGCGTTTCAATCATTTGACCTATGGAGGTTTCCTTGACACACTCTCAATGTTTTACCATGTAAAAGGTGTGTCTATCTATATGAATTTAATTTCATGTTCTTGTGTGGATTTTCCCTTAATTAAATTATGGGCTCAAACACAACAAGTGATATTAGTGCCAAATTGATTGTGAGGGTCATGAGATGGAGAAACATTTCAACATTTTAGAGAAAGAAAGATGTGAGAAAAAGTGAATTGATTATGGGCAGTCTGCATGTAAGGAAATTCAAGTTGATAAATCATGTGTAGCCATCACGAGGTGAACTTCATCATTTTTTCTTGAAGTCAGACCACCGCATGATGAAGTCATGCATAGAAAAGGTCTATATGGGAGAAATCGAGACTAGGAAGGGTCCACAGAGGATTTGTGAACTCCTAAATTTTCCATTTTTTGGTGCTTGTGAAGCCAAGTAAAGGAGCAGGAAAGTAGAAAAAAGGGCTTGCACAAGAGTCTCAAAGAAGAAATTATGGGCTTGGGTGGCCACAAGGTGCAAAAAAACTTCAAAGGGGTGCAAACAACTACCTTAGAAAAGTTAAGACAAATTAGGTGGTAAAGCAAAAGTGGGAAATCACATAGAGTCAAATTGAATTAGGATTCTCCGATTGATGATCTTAGGCAACATAGAAAGTATTTACTTTAGAAACCCTAGCATAATTTTAATTAATAGCAAATAATCTAAAAAGAAGAATTTGTTGTGATAAAAATAAATATTGTTTTCCAAAGATTTACTCAAAATATTTTTTAAGTTCTCATTTTCAGAGAAAAAGAATAGGGGAAACCTATTTTTTGAGAAATGCATTTTTTTTTAAAACCTTATTAGAAAAACTAGAAGAAAGACAAATTAAAAAATTAAATTTCAAACAAGGAAGATCAAAATTAAAGGAGGGAAAAACTTGGTAGAAGAATTATTTTTTGGAACTTTGAAAGCACCGACTCAATTTTATAAAATTGAAAGAAGATTTTAAAAGAGCCCATATAAGAGGAACAATGGAGAAAATGACAAATGTCAAGTTTAAGGTGGAGAAATTCACGAGTAAAAATAAATTTCCATTATGGAAATTAAAGGTATGGATCTGTTGCTGCAACAAGGGTTTCACAAAGTATTATATGAGGTAAGAATGAGACTTGGCACAACATATTTTTAATGGGAAGACTTGAATATTCGAGCTCTCAATACCATCAGGTTGTGCTTGGTGGATGCTTTTCTCTTCAACATTGTTGAAAAAACCTCAACAACAGGTTTTTAGGGTAAATTGGAAACTTCATACATGACCAAGTCTCTAACCAACAAAATTTACTTGAAGAGGTGGTTGTATAACCTATGGGTGAAGGAAGGAACTAAAATTGCAGATCACCCAAGGGTATCTAATACCATTATTTTCCAATTCATTGAAATGGAGGTACAATTAGAAGAAGAACATAAAACCATTACTTTGTTATGCTCCCTCGAGTCTTGGGACTATTTTATGACTTCTATCTGTTTGATTACAAATGAATCCCTAGAATTTGATTTTGTTGTGGGAGCTTTATTATTTGAACAAGTATGGAGGAATTCTAGCACTGAAACTTCCAAGACAGAAGCTATGGTAACAAAAGGCCAGTCCATAGTGCAAGGAGAAAAATTAAGAGATTATTTAGGATCAAATCAAGAGGAAAGAAGTGTAAATCCAAATTCCGCTTCTGTAACAAAATGTAATATCCATTTCGGGAATTCATTAAAATATCACGAGGGTTTTAGCTTTGTATAATTTCACCAAGAAACATAATCAAAACACCAGAAATTTGATGGAAACAGTAAACCCATAAATGATACGACAATCTCATTAAAATATCACAATATGGCGAGCAATGGGATATGCAACAACAACAACAAAATATAGCTTTATTATATAGAAATATGTATGCCAATACAATAACTGGAAGCAACCCTCCAAGATAGGTATAATGCTAATGCCAACCTCCAAACTGAAAGCAGGAAAAACAATCACTACAACCTGTGAATCCTGAATGGATCCACCAAGGGAAGAGATGGGTGCTTTCCCACTCTCACTAAATCACTCGAGGGTTTCTGTCCTAGGGCTACAACTGAAGTAGAGAATCAAATTTCTCAAACCTCTAACACAAACAATGATCCAATCCAAGATATCTCCAGATGACCTTCGCTTCTCCTTTTATAGATATGATGGATAGATCTCCAATCCTCCAGAAGCATCTTATTTTATTATTATTATAGAAGATCTGCCATTGACTCTATAAAAGTGACTTTAATTTAATTATATTTCACTTAAGTCACTTTTGGCCCCTTTTCCTCTAAATATTATTTTTCCTTTAATTAAATGACTAATTAAAGTCATTTTTAATTAAGGAAAATAGTATATCGCCCATGATACTCTCTCTAGCCACTATAAGGCACTTCTCAGCATCCCATCTCAAAGATATCCTCATTCTGGTTCCAACGAGCTATTAAATTAAGGTGTTCTATCATGCATTCTTCCCAGAATGCCACCTTGAGCGTAATTAATTGAATTAAGCCCAAAAATAACTCAATTTTTTGAAAGTTGTTGGAATGCGCAGGAACAAAAGGAAAACTGTGCGAATGATGGAATATATCAAGTGAATGCCATAAATCCTCATAGAAACTCCTCAAAACTCCTCTAAAAATCCCTTGGGCTCACTGATGACACCAACTTGTATCTGTGACCTATTTGCTTCCAAATCTCAAAGTCCATCCTAACCCTATCATAGGTGATACCAAAAAAAATGAATATTACAAACCTTCCACCCAAGATTTCTTGCCCTCAAGCAATCCAAATATGTGGGCCACCTCGTTGGCCCGATGCAACTGAGACCCAATACCTGGATCCCATACAAATCCCTAGGTGCTGCTATGCACATGTGTCAAGCCACTCAAAATAGACCCCTCAATGTGGGGATCCCAAACTGATCTCTCACTGTACTTGTCATCAAACAATCCTCCTAGATCCCAACGCCACCATGTCTAATAATTTCCCAAGTCCCACAACTCAGACTGTGTACTGCCTCTGGCTATAGCTGCTACCCCATGAAGAGAAGTTTGTGAGTGAGCATCAATGCTCCATGGCTCTTACTTTTTGGTACCTATAACTGTATAAGCTGCCCCACTTACTGGGTACCAACTCATCACCTCTCTCTTGTCCAACTGCTAGTCTAGGCCAAGGTCAACCCTGATCTGTGGATGTCGAGCTAGTGCTACTGAAATACTGATGGACTGTTGGTCCAAAGTCCATGGCCTAATGGAACATGTAACGTCTCTCCCGTCCATGTGCTCCCGTCGAAATGTAACTGGGACTAAGAATGATACTCTATCAATAGAATACCAACTCATCACTTCTCTCTAATCCAACTCCGGAGTCGATTTGATGCTAACCCTGCTCTCTTGAAGTCAGGATGGAATGCTGAAGAACTATTAGCCTATGCCACACTGCCAACAAGAATCTGTAGCATTTGTCATGTCTAAGGGACTATGCTCCACTATGCTCCCTACAATGAAGATCGTACCATCAGGAGGGTACCAACTCATGATCTCCCACCAATATAACCTGGAAGAAGAATCCAATATAGTGAAATCTGCATATGGAACACGTCTGGAGTGCTGTCACCAGCCCATACTCAACTCGCGTTGCTCTATCTTGTTTGCCGACAAGATCTGCCTGTAGAGGAAGGTCCCTCTCTCTATAAAAGGCCAAAGTGGGTGAGATATGTTGCTAGCCCAATATATGTACTCCTCGAGAGTGCTACTCCCTGAAAGCACTATTGCTCTGCTCACTACACGTGCATTTATCTGCACCTCATCTATGTATCGCCCCAACGATGGATGCTCCATCATCTCTAACAGCTCATCCCTCTCCTGATCAAGAATTTCATGCTCCTATTGTTTACTAGCCTCCTGCAGAACTATCCCATCAACCTCCAACACCTCATGAGGATAAGTATCTGCAACTATTGCCTCCCCTATAGATGCCCATACATCCATCTACTCCTCGCCCATGGCTGACCTTAAGGGTAGCCGTACATCATTCTCAGACTCAATGTGAACCTCCATTCGACTCTTTCCTAAAGGACTATCGTGCATGATGTGCATAGCCTCCTCCTTTGCTAACTCATGCTCCATCATATGTTGCTCCAGATGAATCGTCACAAGTGACTCATCACCCAGAGCATCTCCTGTAGAGTCTGCTAATTTCTCACCCTCCACACTATAATACAACTCCAACCTACTGTCATTAACTCTGTATGACTACTCTCTCTCCCCAGAAGAATCCTCATATGATCCCATGGACTCATTTTACAAAGAGTCCTAATCTTGGCATACAGAAGGAATTTCCTTCTGTTCTACTTGTGCCACATCATCTGCATCACTCAAACAGGAGTGATCAAGCCCCCAAGGTTCTTTGCAGATGAAGAAAAGTCCCTTCCTCCTCAGCTCATTTCTGCTGCCTGATACACCCAACTAGAGCAGCTCCTCCCTAGTCAAATGTCTCCTGAATAGCCCAATATTATGCTCAACCAACCCTTGGGCTAGCTCATAAGCAACAGGTGAGACCAACTGCTATCTCCTCCAAATTATCAACACCTTAGTCTATGACTTTCGGTAAAGGGATTCAAAGTCTCTCATACATAATGATCGGATGAACTGCATACGTGTTATGACTGTGTCAACATGATGTCTCCTAATGTTGAAGAAGCATTGGAACATCTGCAGAATCAAGCCATCACATTTAAGATCAAACATGATGCAATATGTTCTAAATGTGGCCATACCTCCTAAAACCTCAAGCTTCTTCACAAGGGTAGAGCCTGCACTATTGTCCAAATCCTGAAAGGTCCTTACCATCAGTCTAAAAATTATCCTCATAATGTCATCATTGTAAGGGGTTTTAGGGGCGGTTAGTCTCATGATGTTGTTGAGACAAGCTGCAACTGGAAATGTGACCCTTCCACAAGTTTCCTCCAAGAACTCGGTTTGTATGAGAGCAAGCATACATTGTTTTAAGGCCCAAATTAATTTTCTTCCATATGATTGTTTTACTTTCGAAAGGAGTTCATCAAGTTCCTCAAGTTTGGAAAAAATTCTCCATGTGACCTTCATGCATTTCAAATCTGTCCCAAGCACAAGGATTTTTTTCTCTATTTCTGGTTCTTTCTATAGGTCCCTAGATCACCCATTTTGAAGAATGGCATAGACCCCCTTTGAGAAAGGACTATTTTTTTGCTTGGTTTTTTGGTCCATAGAAACATTGTGGTTCAAGGCTTCAATGGTTGTGCTTCCATGTGGGTTTAAGAGGTATTTTAAGAACTCCATGTTTATGGCAACAATACAAAGTTATGATAATAATGAACCACAAAACACCCTACATACATTAATACATTCTCCAACCATCAATAATAAATGAAACTAATGCCAACAAGAATGATGCATTATTGGCATGTTGTTACATTTCTCATTTCAATACCCCGCCCCAACAGTTAAATCTATCTCCGACAAATAATTTAGGCTCTAAAAAATAAATTGGGCTCTAGAAAAATCATTTTCACACAACAATATGAATTCATCCTAGAAAAGCAAGCTAAAAAACGTTACCCCAGATGCAAGGAAATGATCTCTCCTCAGCTCTACACTAACTCTGGAAATTCTACAACTGTTGGAAATGTTGTTGTTGGCTGATTTCAGACTTTCGGTGGGGGTGCTTCTACTGCTAAGAAAATTCTAGGAATTTCAGAAGGTTATCCTTGCCCAAAACCCATAGAAACCCAAAAATGGTTTCCTCAAATTCCAACCTTCAAAATATTACCATTTTTCTCCTAGCTCGTGTACCTGCTGGCTGAGTAGGGACTACGTAAATGAGCTGATCTAATGCATAGAAAATTCTGGTATTTTAACCACAGACTGTACTAACAAAACCCAAAAAACCCCAGAAATGGTTTTCTCTAATTCCAACTTTCAAAATTTGCCCTTTTTGCCTAGCTCCTATAACTGATGGCTGAGTAGGGACTATGTAAATGAGTTGATCTGCTGCTCAGAAATTTCAAATATTTTAACCATGTATTCTACTAAAAAAACTCAAAAAAATATTGGGCAAATTCTAGCTGAATCATTTTGGCCCTCCAATATAAATTTGGCCCAAAAAAATTCTCTCCTGCAGCAATTCTACGCTAGCTGCTGCAATGGATTGGCCTAGAAACCTACATTTGGTGCTAAAAAATTATAAAAAATTACTCACAGACTCCTCAAGCCAATCTGACCAAAACCCAGAAATGGTTTGGCCAAATCACAATCCTTCAAAATTGACCCCAATAATCCCTAAGCTCTCCCATTCACTGTTGAATACGTTGTCTACAAAATTATCAGCGAAATACTCAAAAAGCCTCCAAATGTGCAACAAATAATCCCTCTTGCATTTTTTCTATCTCCCTTAACAAACAAGGCTCAAATGGTTGAGACCTTCCTCTGCAACTAGGCTCAACTCTCCTCCTCTGCGCTGACCTAGAGACTGCCACGCTGCTCTAGAAATAGGATATCAATCTAAGCCCTTGAAGGTCCACCTATAGCTGAATGAACCTTGAAACCAATAAAAAACACAAGAACCCAGTTACACCCTCTAGAAATATGCACTCCAAATTGAGGCAACCAAATGCAAAAGCTGAAGATAAACAGCTCGAGCAACTGAGACAAGAATCAATGGTGCAATAATGCATGAAAAAGTAATAAATCTTTGATCTTATTCTAAATTTTATGTGCAATAAAACCCTTGAAGTTCAATTTTATGGTAATTTGAAAAGTAAACCCTTAGGCTGGAAATATCACCATCTCTGATACCACTGTAATATCCCTTTCAGGAATTTTCATTAAAATATCACGAGGGTTTTAGCTTTGTACAATTTCACCAAGAAACACAATCAAAACACCAGAAATTTGCTGGAAACAATAAACCCAGAAATGATACATCAATATCATTAAAATATCACGATATTGTGAATGATGAGATATGCAGCGACAACAACAAAATCCAACTTTATTATATAGAAATATGTATGCAAATACAATAAATGTAAGCAACCCTCCAAGATAGCTATAATGCTAATGCCAACCCTCAAACTAAAAGCAGGAAAACCAATCACTGCATTTTGTGAATCTTGAATGGATCCACCAAGGGAAGAGATGGGTGCTCGCCCACTCTCACTAAATCACCTAAGGGTTTCCGTCCTGGGTCTACTACTGAAGTAGAGAATCCAGGTTCTCAAACCTCTCACACAAGCAATGATCCAATCAAGGATATCTCCAAATGACCTTCACTTCTCATTTTATAGATCTGATGGATAGATCTCCAATCCTCTAGAAGCATCTTATTTTATTATTTTATTATTATTCTAGAAGATCCTCCGTTGACTCTATCAAAGTGACTTTAATTTAATTATATTTTACTTAAGTCACTTTTGGCCCATTTTCCTCTAAATATTATTTTTCCTTTAATTAAATGACTAATTAAAGTCATTTTTAATTAAGGAAAATAGTATATCGCCCATGGTACTATCTCTAACCATTATAAGTCACTTCTCAGCATCCCATCCTAAATATCTCCTCATTCCGGTTCCAACGAGCTATTACACCAAGGTGTTCTATCATGTATTCCTCTAGGAATGCCACCTTGAGCATAATTAATTGAGTTAAGCCTAAAAATAAGTCAGTTTTTTGAAAGTCGTCAGAATGTGCCCGAACGAAAGGAAATTTGTGTAGATGATGGAATATATCAAGTGAATTCCATCGATCCTCATAGAAACTCCTCAAAACTCCTCCAAAAATCCCCTGGGCCTATTGATGACACCAACCTATATCTGTGACCTATCTACTCCTAAATCTCGAAGTCCATCCTAACCCTGTCATAGGTGATACCAAAAGAAAGTAATATTACCCAAAATAAGGCATCTCAAGAAGGACTATTGGAAAAGACAAGAGTCAAATGAAAACCCAAAGAAGGAAGCAAATCAATTCGAGTGAGGTATGATTAATTAGTGTTCGTGTAACACCCTCCTCTCACATTTAGCTAAGTTGTCATCCTGCCAGGGTAAACATGTTAAGAAGAGTTAATATTTTATAATTCAATCTCCTAGATCACCTTAAGGAAGTGGAATCGGTAAGAAAAAACTGTTAATAACTTACCTAAAGTGCTATAGGACCCCCAAGGGATAAATCACCCTTCCAAGTGCCCAAGCCTTGAGATAAAAGTCTTTTCTAGTGTTGTGATCTCCCAAATGTGGGCACACCACTACTAGAATTTGAATGAAACCCTCCAGTCACATGCATGATGCCTATAGTGGAGCGACTGCAGTATTTTTCACCTAGTTGTGTGCTTACAACTGTGGGATTTAAGCCACTTTTTCAGGATAGGATCGAGACCTCTTCCTAAAACATAATGAATTTTTCTAGAACCATGAATGACACAAGGAAAAATCCTTGCACACAAATATGAAATAAAAATTGACCTAACCAAGCCTAACCATGACAAAAATTTCATCAAAAACATCATGAAAATGTAATTTATAGGTCATATAAAATACACATTTGAACATAGGGGTCTCAAAATTATTTGAGAATCACCAAGAATTTTTGATTTCCTCTCATAATAACTGAATTATCCTCTATTAAGTCATACATTCATTAACAATTCATTTAGTAATCAAAACACAATGAGATCCATAACTAAAGTTTGTCATAAAACCATCATTATAACCAACATATAACCAACAAAACAACAATGATAGAAAAATCATTAAAATCACATAATAATAAGCACACTATCTCATAAAACTCAAGAGGTAATAATCTTATTATTCATATACAAAAGCCAACGAATTTAGGGACTTCCATGTACCATTTGACCATAGATTGGGCTGAACCAAATATTTCGTTCAGCCAATCACCCCCTTGCCATATTCCAAGCATGAATATGGGACACAAAATAAAACCAACGAGTGCTTCCTCGGAATTTACCATGTATCCTGCTATTACTAGTCAAAGAGTTCCTAGGCTTGAAACCCTCAAATATAAAACCATTCTTTACTGTGTATCCTGCCATTACAGATCAAGGGACTCCTAGTCACAGGCAATAAAAATACACTACCAGGATTCACCACACTCCCACCATATATCAGTCAAGGGATCACTAGTCCCTAAAATTCATGGATGCCCCCGGTCTCTCCACCACAACTGTGAGGAATTTGGCTATATCCACCCCCAGGCTTTATAGTGTATCTCAGCATTACCAGTCAAGGGATTTATGGACCTCTGGGAATTTTTCTGAGACCACCCCACTCAGTTTTGAAACCATCCGAGAATCTAGCTAAACTAAGTAAAAGAATCTCATCACACCATGGTTATCAGAAAATGGAAAGGAAAGGTTGATAACCATTTCCACATCTGGAAAAGCCCATGTCAATTAAAACAAAATAAACAAATACACAAATGCATATACCATGAATTCCCAAAAATATTATGGAAATCATACATGCAACTCAGTACATGAAAGTAATCATGGTGTAGAAGCTTGATCCAACTCTTCCTTGACATTTCCTTTTCTTTTCCTTCCTTTTTTTCCTCGCTCTATTCTAGTGTGCTCGAAGAATGATCCAAGTGTGAAAGAGTATATGAGAGAGAGATATTAGAGAGAGGGCTCCAAGCTATTACTTTCACAAGTTGTGAACTAATCATTAAAAGCCTTTTTATCATTCAGGCCTCTATTTTCTTCAAATATTATTATTTTCCTTCAATTTCTCCTCACATGAAACATGTAGCCTTTCACCTTCATTTTCTCATAATTACCTTTATTTTCATAAATAAATTCCAATAAATGTCTCTTTTTTATTTTAATTCATTTTCCAATTTCCCCTTAGCCATAATAACCAAATGAACACTCGCTGGAATATTTTCCCCAACATTAAGCTTGGAATATGTGTCCCATGACCTTGGTCTTATTTTTCCTTTATTAAATTTATCATATGGATTTTAAACACAAGGTTTTTAGAGATCCCCCCCCCTAGGGGAACATCAACCTCAGTTTTCAATGACACCTACATCCAACAAGACCGTTGAAAACCAAACCATACTGCACATGGAGATCTATAACTTAGCTCGGTGTAGTATTTACAATAAACAACCTGCTGAAAAGTAATACCAAAATAACAAATATGACAACATAGAAACCATACCTCTTATTGGATCATTATAAAAAATCCCATTACTATATTTACATACATATACAAAAAAATATGTTCCTCAACTGACAAACAAATAAGGATACATAGTCCACATTTTATCAACCATCTCCCATGTAGCTTCATCAGGCCCAAAGTTCTTCCACTACACTTTAATCTACTCGATTGCTCAGGTCCAGAGCATGAGCATATTTCTTTGTAAAATACATTGAGGTTCCAACTGGAATTCTCCTTTTGGTACCACCTGCAATATATACCAATCAATCACATGATAAACATATTTAACATATCTTTTAAGAAGTGAAACATTGAAAACATCATGGACTTTCACTGTCAGAGGCAATGCAAGTTTGGAGGCCATTAGTCCAATCCTATCAAGGGTCCTGAAAGTTTCGCAATACTAAGGTGCTAGATTTTTACATGAACCAATCCTCAAGGAGACCTCCTTGGGCTTGATACACAAGTACACGTGCTACCCAAACTGAAACTCCTTAAATGGTCCTTTAAATTATTCTTGATAAATTGAATTTCCTATTCCATTTCTGCCAACATGTCTGGTCTTATCAACACCATGTTCACTAGATCAATCCAACTGATGGGATTATTATAACTCTACCCATTGAGTGCCTCAAATAGACTCATCCTCAGTTACTCTTGATACCCATTGTTGTAAAAAAAAATAAACTAGACTTGGAAGATACTCTTCCCACTTTCGTTGCTGATGCATACCATACATTCTCAACATGTCCTCTAAAATCCTATTGACCCTATTCGTATGTTCATCTCTCTGTGGATGATAAGTTTTACTGAAGGCCAACTTTGTACCCATACCTGCAAATAACTCTTTCCAAAACCTAGAAGTGAACCTAGAATTTCTGTCAGATACAATATTATTCAGAATACCATGCAACCTCACTATCTCCCTAATGAAAATTTGAGTTACCTCACTAGCTAAGTAAGTAAACTTAATCGCTATGAAGTGAGTTACCTTATTCAACCTCTCCACCAGAACCATGATAGAATCACGTTATCTAGATGTCCTCGGTAAAGTTGTAATGAATTACATATAAGTGAACTCCCATCTAGATGCTTACACTCTTCCTTTAACTTTTGACAATCCAAACATCTAGCCACAAACTCTACCACTTCCTTTTTTAGATTCGGCTAATAGTATAATTTATTCACCACTTTCAATGTTTTCTGATATCTTGGATGACATGAATACAAATTAACATGAAATTCCCTCAAGATAATATTATTGAGTTCATTGTGGTCAGGCACATAGATCATGCCCCTAAATATGATCAAACCATATCCCATGAGATGATACTCCACAACTTGTTCATGTATCACCTGTTGGAACCTTTACCTAAGTTGTTGATACCTGTCATCCTCTTGTCTTTCCTGCAAGATCTGATCCTATAAATCTATCCCATAATAACTCATAGTTGCTATCTGATTTACTTGTACTCTTCTACTAAGAGCATCTGCAACCCTATTCTCGTTACCCTTAATATACTTTATCTCAAATTCAATTCAATGATCGTCACCAACGATTTAGCTTTCTTGTCATTCAGATATAGTTGGTCAAACACATATATTAGACCATTGTGATCTCTCATCAACAAAAACCTTGTTCCAAGAAGACAGTGTTTCCAAATCTTCAATGCATGAATGATCGTTTCCAACTCATGCATCACATAGTTCTGCTCGTGCTCATTTATCTTCCTTGATTCATATCATACCTCCTATCCTTCCCGCATCAGGAATTTACCAAGTCCTATCTTGAAATAATTTTTACAAACCACAAAATGTTTATCTGGATCTACAATCTTGAGAACTTCAACAATTGTAAGCAATTGCTTCAACTACTCAAAAATTGCTACACATTCCTCTGTCCATTCAAATTTATTTCATTTTCTCTACATTAATGTAATATGATAAGAAATACACGAGAAGTTCTTGATGAACCTATTGTAATAGCCTGCCAACCCCATGAATTATCTATCCTCATTCACATTTCTAGTAGTTTCCTAGTCCATGATAGCTCTGATATTTTCTTGATCCACTGCTATGCCATCCTTGGAAACCATATTCCCCAAGTAATGTAACTTTGTTGGAAAGAAACTACACTTACTAATATTGACATACAACTAATGCTTTCTTAGAAATCTCAATAATTCTACTAAGTATTCAACATGATCTTCCTCAGTATTATAATATATCAATATATCATCAATGAATACAATAAAAGACTTATCTAAATAAGGACACAAAAAACTTTTCATCAAGCACATAAATGTATCTAGAGCATTAGTCATACCAAATGGAACTACAACAAACTGATAATGTCTATACCTGGTCTGAAATATAGTCTTATAGATATCCTCTTCTTTGATGTGTACCTAATGGTATCTTGATCGTCAATCAATCTTTGAGAACACTGTCATTCCCTTCGACTAATCAAACAAGTTATCAATCCTGAGAAAATGATACATGTTCTCAATCATCACCTTGTCAAACTACTTGTAATCTATACACAATATGAGAGTACCATATTTCTTCACAAAAAACAATGGTGCACCCCAAGGAAACACACTTGGATAGATGTGTCATGCAGAAAAATCCCTCTTGCGGAAAAGAGAGATCTCCATAGATTCCTAACAAAAACTAGTAACAAACATCAAAAGAATTGCTACCTTTCCTTAACCTATAACTAAAACATGAAACATGAAGTATGTGAAGGATCACTTACTTATTAATGAAATTCTTGTAGAATTCCTTTCAACACTTTCCACAACTAGATTTTCCTTAATCCTTAAAGGCTTCCAAAATTCTTTCCACGACTTCTCCATGATTCTCCAAAAGAGAACTTCTCCATGATTCTCCAAAAGAGATCCGTGTAGAAAAAAACATTCAAATGGATAAAAGAATCTCACATATAATATAAATGGTAAATTAAAACCCTAATTTAACATACAACATATAATTCAATTAATAATCAATCATAAACCATGCGAGTGATAAAGGAATCTCACAAATAACGTGAACATAGACAAAATTACGAAAGAACAATTACTTTGTATCAAATTGAAAGGAAAACAATTTTACACCCTAGTTTCCTTCATTTCACAAACCTCTTCCAATGGTCTCCTTTCCTTCCCTTGATGACAGAATCTTCAGACCCCAAACAAGCAACATAAGTTTACAAATCCAAATCCCCCCCATTCCTTCAGTCCTATGCTCAATTTATAGGAAGGATAAGGAGGTTTCTAGTTCCCATTATCAAGGGATATGATGCTTAAGAAGAGGAGATTAGTTCCATGATCCAAGGTATGAGGTGTAGGTATGTGGTGGTTTGAGGTCTCTAATTTAGATAAGATTCCTCCACCAAAGCTCCTATAACTTACCTTTTTATTCTTACTTGCATGAAAATAAATGTGCCATTTATAGTGGAATAAAGTGTGCAAATATGTGTAGTTTACAGTGGAAGACACTGCACATGTGTGGGTTTTGTTCAATAAAAATATGTAGATGCTCAAAAATGGTTTTTAAGAAGTGTAACCAAAAATTCCTTTTTTCCCTGGTATTGTTTTACTTCAACCTTCATAGGGGATTCACTTGAGACACTTAATCAAATGGAGAAGGATCTAAATAAAAAATCATGGTGACAAAAGTTTGTGTAACAATATTTATCCCTTGTCAAGAATTCCTTCAACTGTAACATCAATTCCACTAACTCTGGAGTGTTCATCTTGTAATTTTCCATCAATGTTGGCACTGATCTTGATATCAACTCAATATAAAATTCCACTTGCCCGTGAGGCGGAAACTTTCATATCTTTGTTGGAAACACATCATGAAACTATTGTAGAACAAGGTAACTATTCAAGACCTTTGCATCCTCAACATTATTACCTTTATCACTAGAGTTATGTAGTTCACATAACACACACCCTTTCCTGCGATTGTTCTTTGGCTACATAGTTGTAACCATTCTGACTGATGTTTCCTTCTTCTTACACTATAATATTCTTTGTTCTCCATTTTCATCTAAACACTCAATAGCCTTATCATAGCAATCCACCTTAGTCTCATGAAGATACAATGAATCCATACCCAAAAGAATACTGTATGATCCCAACATAAGTACATTCAGGTGTAGAGATGTAGGCATACCATTCAACTCAAATGCATAAACTCTTACACAATGATGAACTCTTTTCTTTGTACATGTAGCCAATTTCACAAATCAAGACTCTGCATGCACTCCTTTTCCCAAATGACACTTATCCACCAATCCAAAGTTAACATAACTATAATTAGATCCAAGTTCAATCAAAATAATAAAACTCGATTACAAAGCTTACTTTCCATCTCGATAATAGATGTTTGGTGATATGCCTGCATGTTATCCAACATTGCGTAGATTCGAGGAATTCCTTGCCCAACATCCCCAACTATTTGTGCTTCCTATGCATTGCATATCTGAGGCCTACCACGTTGATACAATGGAAAATCCTTCTTGAGATGCTCCTTTCTACATACACAACACTTCAACTATCCCTTACCATAAACTCTATTCTACTACTATCCAGGTTGAGGTCCATTAAACTTCTTGTATGGTACAACATTCTCTTTCTCACATGCATCCCAAGGTATTGTTCTCTATGACTTCAATTTACATTTATTCTTGTATTTCCATTTCCAACCCTATTAATACTCTATCTCGTGCTTCATTGCTAATAACAGTGCTTCAACTTCCCAATTACTTCTTCAAGAAACCAAGGCTCATCATACTCGATCTTATCGTTAAATGTTAATGGTAATCCACTGAAAAATATCTAAAATTTGGCCTTATCATCCTTAATATATGTTATATACCTCAATAAATCCAAGAGATTAGTCATATAATCCTCATATGCAATATATCCCATATTCAAATCATAGAACTCCTTGGCCTTACCATCGTAATACCTTGCTCACAAATATTTCTTCCTAAAAAATCTCTTGTTTTCATGCCAACTCAACTCCTTTATCTTGATGTCTCTGACATGCTTCACATCTTCCCAAAATATGTCTGCTTTCCCTTTGAGGATGAAAATAGTTATTTTTTCCTTCTTGCTATTTTTGTAATCATGCAACTCAAAGAAATTCTTCATCCCACGTAACCATTCATCTGCATCTTTTGGGTTCTTAAACTCTCCATCAAATATATGTGCCTTGGATTTCTTGAATTCATCTCGAAAATATCCCTTGAAATTCCTTCTGTAAGGATGATAATGATGATGACCATGATACTTATCTGAACCAGAACTAGAATAGAACCTATATCCATCACCTTTCTTATCCAGTGTATCCAAGAGCTTGCCATCTCTGGTCGTGTACTCTCTATCTAACATGTGACCGCAATGAGACCTCCTTCCATACTCTGCATTCATATTTTACTCATGTCCATAACTAATCCATGGTTTTACATGACTTTGCAAGTCTAACAAGCTTTGAAGAATGACTGCATTAAGATCTGCTTGTTTATCCTATGCCTTGGCAAGTCTCACCTGTAACTAAATAAACATGTCATTGCCTTCTTCACAACTCCTTATTTCTTCCTTCAAACTTCTCAAAGTATCTTCTTTGTGAGGGGAGTACTCATCACCATGCTACTCATTTGATCTATAGGGAGAATCTCGTGAACTGCAATCCACCATTCTCCTATTCATCTTTTATCTTCTTCTACAAGTATATCATGTTAGCTAAACCAAAATATAAACATAATCAACATACCTCAGTATAGTTCACGGGAGGATATCTTGTCTGTTAGCCACTGATAAATTCTGTTATACCAAGAAGTGGCTAATTTTGTTCTTCAATACTTCAAAAGATAATTCCCTTTGAAAACCTATCATCTTTGAATTTTTTATGAAGATAACTAATCCTTTAGTTAATCTTCACTGCCGTTTCCCTCATAATCCTATGAATTTTGCTGTTTGCCAAAAGAAGACTGCTTTAAAAACCCCTTTTTCCTATCATTTTTACCCCTCCTTTCACTCACAAATAAACTCCTTTTTCATCCTTTTTCTCCATAAAAATCCCTCCATGAGCCTCATTTGACCTTCAAAATCAGTCCATCTCCCCTTTAAAACCTTATACTCTCCCTTATCTGGTTTTAAATCCCCTTATTTTCTTTACCGGAACCCTCAAAATTGCCTTAAAAACTCTGTTTTTAGGCCAAAAATACCTATTCTACATACAAGGTTTTATTCAACCCCCAAGAGCTTAAATCTATTAAACCTTTTCCTCATAGGACCTACAACCCCGCAACCAGGCTCTAAGGCCTTAAAACATATCCAAACCCCGCAAAAACCCCAATTTTTCTTTGTTTTTCATAAAACCCGACAGTTAGTTTCTGGTCAAATATCGACCGTTGATCTAAACAGATCAACGGACCTCACTCCTCCTCCCGCCCATTCTATTTCTCCCATACCTTTCCTACTTTTTAATTTTCGCCCCGAGATCTGATCTCAACCATCCATTTAATAGATCTAACAGACAAGATCAAACCTGACAGTATTTTTCCCTTTCCCTCAATTCATTTAACTTCGCTCAGTCTTTTAATCTCCGCTGTTTGTTCCAATGATCCAACAATCACGATCTATCCCAAATCAGTTTTAAAACCCCAACAAATATTGGTCCATTCCCGCCACGTGTTTTCCTCTATCCACTCAATGTGCAGCTTTCCCCGTCGCGTGTGATTCACACCATCAGATCTGCGCCCATTCACCCGATGGCCCACAGTCAGTTTCATGTTTTTTCTGCATCCGGGGTTTAACACTAAAAAATTACGCGAAAAAAGTGGTTTTCTGAGGACATGCGTCGGGCAACGAAGCATATCACGTTTTTTTGGGCCAAATTCAAAACCACTTTGGAGCAGCGCGAAACCGACAGTTTTTTCCACTAAAACCACCTTTCCCCATTACATTTATTTTCCTCCTTTACTCATAGCCATCAATTGTTTCAATCTAATGGTCTAGATTTCCTTGAAACCTCATATCCTTGTCCCTTCATTTTCTCCCTGAACAATTCACCAATACTTCTCCGCCATCGATCTTTGAAGATCGGCAGTTCTGATTAATTTTCCCCACCAAGCCATCGCCTATCTCCTCTGATCCCAAACACCCCATTCAAAGAATCCCAACCGTTGATAATTCTAGATCAACGGCTCTCATTTATCCTGCATCCAAACTTCATTTTTAGCCCCATTTCGCTTTCGCCAAAGGTTTTTCCCCTTTTTTAGTACATTTTCTTCCATTTCATTATAATGCTACCCTCTCCGCATTATAAACTCCCTGATTAATCTCAGCCGTTGATCAATCTAGTTCAATAGCCTGGACTTAATCTGACCCTCATCCATCTGACTACCTCCCCATTGAAATTCATCGAAAAATCTCGATCGTCGATTGATATGGATCAAAGGTCACGATTTATTCTCACACCCAAACCACCCATTGACCTATTCTTCATGTATTTTCTTAATTTTTGCTTGTTTTGTGCAGGTTTTTAAGGTCTCTCCATAGTTTTAATGGAAATCAAAGGCCGGGGATGACGATCCCCCATGCCACCATCAATGAAGAAAATGAATATACAGGGTTCGAACATTAATTTTAACCATGTCTCATGAGAATTGGTAATATTATAAAAACCCTTCACGCACCTGCAACAAAGCAAAAACACAGTCAGAGTCCATTTATTGAAGAAAATCAACATTGAAGACAGGAGATCAAAGGGTATCAGTGTTTAAAGTTTTAAGCAGAGTTCAAAGGGATTGAGGCCTAAAACAATAAAAAATCAAGTGCCTAATCTACAGTCAGCAGAGTACGAAGACTTGAAGACGCGAATTAAGCCTAATTAGGCCTAAAACATAGATCAAAGGTAGATTAAGGCATGTTAAGATTAAACAAAGGAAAATATCAGCAAAGGAGACCTTTACTGCCACATCAGGGGCTAATTGAATCCCTAGCTACCAGAAGAGAGACCTGCAGCCTTACAGAAATCAAAGAAGGCCTAGTTATTGCTAGAAAAAAAAGATATTTGCCTAAAGATAGCTGAATAGTTATTTTAAAGAAAAGAAGATATTTCAAACTGTGAGCGAAGTTATTGTAAAAGATAAATAGGCCTCGAAGTCCACCTTTTTTCCCATTAAGCCTAAAATAGTAGAAAAAGAGTTAATGGAGTAGATTTGTAAATGCGATGCATTCTTGCCTTAGGCCTTGCATGGTTTTCAAGGCTAGGAGTTGCATTTAGTGTAGAATTTATTACATTTCAATCCTAAAACTCTTCCACCTCCTCATTTCTTCTATAAATACGTCTGAAGAAGATGAGAATTTGGTTGATTGTTCACCAGTTGTAATACTAAAACTCTCTGAAATAATACATAGTCTGTCTGAAGTTGAAGAAGAAATTGAAGTCTTAGAAGCTTGATGGTGTTGTTACATGCTTGTTCTTGAGAAGTCTCTACCATTGGATTCATGAGCTTAGATGTTGGTGATGTATTCTAAAATGTCTGTTGTTTTTCCTGTTTTCATTTTGTTTCATAAATGCTTACTACAGTAGGATGAAACGTTTAGGCTAAGAAATGACTCCTGGAAGCACCTTAGACCTGTTTGTCCTTTGTTGTTTTATGTTTTCTTCTGTTGAGGTATTTTAGAGTCTTTAATCTCTCTCTTTAGTCCTCATGCTTGTTTATTTCTCTAATAGTTCAAATAGTTGGCTTTATCATG
Source organism: Pinus albicaulis (assembly GCA_034641835.2). NCBI lineage: Eukaryota > Viridiplantae > Streptophyta > Pinopsida > Pinales > Pinaceae > Pinus > Pinus albicaulis. The sequence goes on along the minus strand of CM076579.1, from coordinate 1,637,075,667 downwards.
ATTTACGGTTTTTCCTACTTGTCTACTACCACTTGAAAGATGTTTTTGAAGTCTCCCTTTGAAGCACCATTGTTTATAGTTAGCCAAGGAGGTCTGTTTTGATCATGTCCTTTGTCCTTGCTTGAAAAATTGTTTTGATGGTCTTTATAGTTGTGATCATAGATGGTTTTAGGTGTTCCCTCTTCTATGACTGCAATTATCAGTGAATTTTTTATGTTTTCTAAGTCATTTGAAATAAATTCTTTGAGGAAATAGGATGTGCTTCCGAATCTTACATTTCATTTTAAAATTTGTCTTGAAGTCGTTATTTGCTTGTAGTGTGTTTTGTGGAATTCATGGTTAGCCCTGTCTATCAAATACCTATTTATTGTTCAAGTTATGCTTTCAAGTTCCCTTTGTTGAGAATTCATTTTCTCTTTCCAAATAATTAATGTCCATCTCATTCACAAAACCAAAGGATCCTGTGGCCAAGTTATATTTTCCCTTTGATATCCCATATCCATTGATAAGTTTGTCATACTTTTTTCTTTACTCCATTACCCAATGAATTAGACACTTCTCCTTTCTACTTATCTTTCCTAGACCTTTCATGTTATGCTATGTCATTCAACCAACAAAACAAACAAACACTTTCACTTAATAACTAGTCTAAAACCAATACTCAAAGCAAACAAGATAAACCTTTGCAAAACAAACATTTGAGAGATCTGTCTCTGAGAACAAGAGGACTAGATCATGGAAATCTAAAGATTGGTTATGATGTTTCCTTGTCTTTTGATTTTCCAATCTATCAAAACAAAGGACCCCAACATAATGGCGATCATGGTGGGACCCTGAGTAAAATCCTTAAAACAAAACACTCACTTTCCAGTACAAACATAAGTAGCCTTCTTCAAGAACTACCAAGCATAATGGTAATCATGATAGGAATTATTTGAATCAGTGGCAAACTAAGTAACCCTTAGGATTCTCATAGAACCTTGTCAAACCTTGAAGAAATCAGCTAATAAATCACAAAAGTGAACTCTCTTTGTTTTAAACACCTTAGCTAAATGTTGAATCATATTTATAACACTCCCATAACCCATAGGACTGAAAAAACTCAGAAAACCCAAAAATAATTTAGATTGGCTTCATAATAAACATGGTGGTGGAACCATCCAATATTTTACCTTCATAGAAGCTAAAAAATTTCCATCTAGCGACTCCACTAGCCCCACTAGGCCTATTAATCATATAGGTCTCCATATCTCCTTAGGACTATGTTAACCAGCCTTGAGCAAGTTTAGAAGCCTAGTCCCATACTAGGTAAGCCATTATGAGAGGAAAAACTTTCAAAAAACAGTCCCTAAAAACTTCAGCCTTTCTTATTTTTGAAAAGCAGTCTGGCTTCACATAGGATCAACACTAGATCCCATCTAGACCCTAATCCTCCTACAATAGTTGAAAATCCAGAAAGAATTCTATGGAAAACTTCTAAATCTATAAAATCAACTGCTGATAGGAGCCTCTTAATAACAAAATATGTCCCTGAAAACCTTGTTGTCTTAGAGGATTTACACTTTGATTTACATCATACAAAGAACATCTTTAGAACTAGGTCTCAAAGTGATTTAAACCAAACTGATCTTGACATTGCAGATTTGCAATAGAGCTTTAGTAGAGAAGCTTCACCTTCCACTCCTCCCGATTCCCAGCTTCTTCATCACTTTAGCCTTTTTCATAACAAATCTGATAAAAACTAGTTTGTTGGCCCAAGTGTTTCTTCCACTCCAATCCATACTACCACTATTCAAAACACCCCATTTCAGCCGAATTTCCCCCTTGTAAATCCACCCCTTGTAAATCCACCTTTCTTTCTAGCCATGGAAACATGGTATGCCCCATTAGTGTTACCACAACCTCTGCTTCCCTTACCAAATGAGTAGCAATCCAAAATTCCTCATTTCACTGGAAAAGAATCTACCACAGCACAACATCATGTAGATAGGATGGAAGATGCATTTGATTACATGGAGATAGATGAAGAGACCATTAAGATGAAAATATTTGTGCAAAGTTTAGGAGGAGATGTAAAGAAGTGGTTTCAAAACTTACCTCCTAAAATCATCAATGATCTCCCTTCTTTGCATCAAACATTCATCAACAAATGGGAAATAAAAGAGAACCCTCTCTAAATACTAGCAGAGTATAACAGCCTTAAAGAAATCAAGGGGAGAGTGTTCCTGACTACTCCAGTAGGTTTAATAGTGTTTACAATGCTCTTCCACCTCATATGAAACCTCCCCAAGGCATGGCCATAGTAAAATACCCTGAAGGCTTTGATGCTAAAATTTCCTATCAGCTAAGGGAAAGAGATTACTTAACTCTAGAAGACATGCAGAAAGGAGCTGTGAGTGTAGAATCAAACATAATTGAGAAAATAAATAGGTTAAGAACAGAAAAGAGGATAACTTATAAAGATGATATTACACCCTCAACCTCATCTTCTGACACCAAAATTGACAACCTAGTGAAGGTAATGGAGAAGATGCTTGAAAATTTCAACTTGAATGATAGAGTGCCACCAAGAGAACCTCAAAACAACCAAAACAGAAATATAAATCAGAATTATAGAAGAGAAAACAATCAAGATAGGCAATAAGAAAATGACCAACAAATTAGACCTCCCTTCCAGCAAAACTATGTAGATCAATATGAGGAAGACAGGAAGTTTGAAAGGTTGGGAGAAGGTCATGTAAACTTGATTGGATCAGACAGTGGGGATGATGTTTTCCTCACTGAAGAAGAATAAGGTTTCTTCTCTTCAGATCAAAATACAAACACCTATGAGGATTCTGATGATTATAGATTGGGGTTTGAAAATGAAATCATGGAAGTGCACAAACAATATGATCTTAGGAGCAAAGGGAACATAGACAATTCAATAGAAAAAACACTAGCACTGTTGTCAAGAAAAACGCAAAAACTCAGCCTAAGAAGACAGTAGAGAAAACCAACATTTTGGCTAAAAAACCAGATTTAAACAAAGAGAAGAATAGCTAGCCAAATGTTGAGCAAAGCAGCCTCAGCACTTCAGCTAGTGGTCCAACAAAATTGTCCCAAATGGAAGTTCAAACAAAGTTCAGCAAATCAAAATTGTTGAAAGGAATTCAATTGAAAAAAAAGATGTAAATATGACAAAATCAATAGTTCCTTTCAGCCTTTAGGGAGAGATTGCAAAGATAAAAATTACCATACCTCTAGCTGAACTAGTAACCCAAGAAGTGTACAAAAACCAAGTTTTGAAAGCTTTGAACCTAAGAAGTGATACTGACACATTAAACTTGACAGATGACAAGCCTGAGTTGTTGTTTGGTTTAGAAGTTGAAGGAAAATACCAAGAAGGGGTTGTCCCTCCCTTCAATGTTAGTTTGAATATACATGAGAAAATCTTACACAATGTCATGTTAGACTTTGGAGCTTCACATAATCTTATGCCCAAGGTAGTAATGGAAAGCTTAGGCTTAGAAATTACTAAACCATACAAGGATTTGTATTCCTTTGATTCAAGTAGAGTCAAATGCTTGGGTTTAATCAAAGATTTATGTGTTAACTTATCCCAGATCCCTTCTAAGAGTCTAGTGATGGACATAGTTGTAGCTGACATTCCCCCAAAGTATGGCATGCTTTTATCAAGATCACGCGGAGCCAAACTTCAGGGAAGCCTTCAAATGGACATGTCTTATGCCACCATCCCAGTTTTTAACCAAAATAGAAGATTATATAGGGAATCCCACATGACGTACATGGTGAGAAACATATATAAAACAAAAAACTCCCCAATCTATTCTATTCAATCAAGTCTAGATTCTTTTATCCTGTATAATGAAGATGAAATCATTCAACAAGAAAAGGAAAACATAGATCCAATCATTTTACTAGAACAATCGGAACTTCCCTCAAACCAGATACAAAACATTGGCAATCAATAGCAACAAGAACATGAAAATGAGACAAATGTACTTTGGACAATAAAATTTCATGGATCTTGTAATAAAACAAGTGCAGGATTAGGTGTGTGGATTCAAAATACAAATTAGATTTATTTATATAAATTGGATTTTCCATGCAAAAACAATATTACTGAATATGAAGCCCTTCTCCTTGGCTTACAATTGCTTAAACAATTAGAAGCCCAGAAAATATCAATCTTAGGAGATTTTGAACTTATCATAAGACAAATAAAGGATAATATTCAGCTAGAAACCCAAGACTTAGAGAATATCGAAATGCTACCCTTGATTTACTAAAGCCTTTGAAAAATATGAACTCATTTTCATTCCTATGAAAAAATCATCTAGCCAATGAAATTTCTTTCAATGCCAGCAACTATCAAATACCTCAGATAAATGAACAGCTTAGTGCAAAGGTAAAACACAGGCCTGCAACACCTGACAATGAGGATCACTGGCAAGTGTTTGATTCTGATAAACACATAGAAGATTTCTTAAATTCAGAAAATGATTTTTCCATACCAATATCAGAAACCAGCCATAAAGAAAACTGTTTGTATATTGAACAAATCCCAGAAGTTGAAATAACAGATTCTGCTAATATAAATCACTGTGAGAATCCTTTTGAAGAAAAATTAATTGACAACGCAGACCAGAAAGACTTCGAAGTCTTGCAATGCAAGAATGATACAATTCCAAGAGGTCTCACACTTTTAGAACACCTTTTTGACTTAAATGATGTTGCCAAAGAACAAAAAATGGAGCCTGTGGAAACAGATGTAGAAGAACATAACATAGGCAGCCTAGCAGAACCCAAGATGATTAAACTATCCAACACTCTCCCGACTCACATAAAATTGCAATACATGGAGCTTTTCAAAGAGTTTAAAGATGTGTTTGCTTGGGGATACAAAGATCTGAAATCTTATGACACTAGTATCATTTAGAACAAAATTCCTCTTAAGGAAAATCACAAACCTTTCAAACAAAAAACTAGGAGAAAAAAAAACCCTATTTCACTGCGTTAAAGGCGAGAAAATTGAAAAGATGAATGATGCTGGGATTATAGTACCAATTAGATATTCCAGGTAAGTTCAAACTTATTTTATTGGGAAAGAGCCGGGGGCAAGTCGAGGCTGTATTCGGCAATCTAAATGAAACCTCCCTAAAGACAACTACCCCGCTTGCCTAAGATGGACCACATAATTCAAAGGGTAGTTGGGTCAAGGGATTTCACTATTGGATGGGTTCTGAACACAGCTTCGGGTGTTAGTACTCCCAAGTGATCAACTCAACATACAGCACTGCTACATGAGGGCACCTTTATGTATGTCAAAATGCCCTTTCATTTTGATGAATGCGAGGGGCCACCTTCCAAAGGGCCATAGGGCCTGGCCTTTCCTAAAGAAATTGGCTATTTCATAAATCATTATGATGACATAACCATTTTCTCAAAAACATTAAGAGAACATTTGGTTATTGAAAAGTTTTTTAGAAGTGTAAGAAATTTATTATCTTTGAATCCCAGAAGACACTCTTTGGTCTCAGAAGGTAGCTTTTCTTGGTCTTTCTGTGATACCCCGAAGAGAGATCAAAATAGACCCTAAAAGGATAGATGGCATATTGCAAATCAACCATCCGAAGCCTCGAATAATTACAATCTTTCATTGGAAAGATGTAATTTACTGAGGAGAGTTTATTAAACCTTGCTGACTATTAAAAAACATTACAAACATGCTTAAGAAAGATGTAGGTGTAAAATGGACTTTACCGAATGTAAACAATCATTTGAATTGGTTAAACAGAAAGCTCTCACTCAAAGCACTAGTCTTGATTAGTCCATTTATTAAAGACTTTATCCTCTTTTCTTTTGCATCTAAGCATACAATAGATGGTCTTAACTTCAAGAATGACTTGGGCAAAGACAATAAATATCCTTATTTAGTAGGGCCTTAAGAGATGCTCTATCAAATATAACATCATGGAAAACTAAGCCTTAGCATTGAAGTGAAAACATTAAGACTTTTGAAGTATATATTTCACACTCTCCCATAATTGCTTTTGTTCCCTCTTGTTGTTAAGGATATTCTAAGTACGAGACCACGATGGTAAAAGGGGAAAATAGTTGCAACTATTCTTGAATATGACTTAGAATTTAGGCCCATAAATATTAATTAAAGGCAGGGATTAGCAAAGTTGAAGGCTGAATCAAACTTCCAAGCACTAGATATGAATATGGTAGATGTATTGGAAGAAATAGAAAATTCATGCCCACTGTTGAAAACATTTTTGAATTCTTCGGTATGTTAGTAATCATTATGTGCTTTATGGCCCAGATGCCTCCTTCTGTCTTCTAAAAATAAGCTAGATTTTTTAAACGAGAAAGCTTTGATTGTGCATCATAGATGGGGTATTGTATTGGAAAAATGTTGTTGGATTTTTCTTAAATGTTTACTTGAAGATGATGCGGAAAAATCTGTGCATGGTACATGAAGAAGGAGAATGTGGAGGACACCTCTCTTGGAAGACCACGACAAGCAAATCAGCAGATGCGAGTCACTATTCGCCCACCTTTCCCGGACACTCGAGAAGTTAGTCATGTCTTGCCATAAGTGCAAATTTTTGATGGCAAAAAGCTCTCCACACTTTTACAACCTACCAGTGTTGAGGATACTTACCTAGCAATGGGGCTTGGACTTCATTGGGAAATTCACCCATCTTCATCGACCCAACATAAGTGGATCCTCACGCCGACTACTTTAAAATTGGATAGAAGCTATACCCTCTAAGAATGATACGTGCGCTTCATTATCAAGTTCCTTGAAACAAATATCCTATCTAGATTTGATTGTCTAGAAAAATCATAATTGATAATGATGCGCAGCTTCAAGTCCAAAATAATGGTTGATTTTGTTAAAGCCCACATACCTTGGGCCATTCTACTACCTACTATCCCCAAGGGAATGGATTAAATTTGAATCCTCCAATAAAAGCCTCATCAATATCATAAAAAGCTATTGGAGCAGAATAAAAAATCATGGCACGATGTAGTTGGTTCATGCCTTATGGGTTTGATAGATTAACACTACAAGAAGTCAATAAATATGTCCCCTATCATTCTATGGCATGGATCTCAGTCTTCCCCACATCATTAGGAGTTCAGTCATGAAACTCCTCCAAAGAAAGTCTAAGTGGAAAATGATATGCGAGAGAAGAATCAACCAAACAATTCATTTACATCGAGACTAGAAGAAGTCTATGAAAGAATGGGTTAGTCCAAGAAAATATAAAGAAAATATTTGACAAAAGGACTAAGGCAAACTGTATTCAAGTTGGAAATTTTGTTCTTAGATGGGATTCAAGAGAAGAAGAAGCATGGTAGGCACAGGGCATGGAAAAGTTCTCTATTACTCATGCTAAGAGGATCACAATGCATTTTTCTAAAGGTCTGAATGGAAGATATTTATGGAAGTCCAGTCAATGGCGGATGTCAAGCATTACTTCGCAAGAGATACTTGAGTTTCAATCATTTCTTTTCCCTTTTAACCTTCATTCAAGAGATTAGAAAATAAAAATCAAAAACAATATAAAAGAGAAAAGATGGAAGATTGTAAAAGTTGTACAAAGAAAACAAAATCAAGAAAGTCTGCAGCTCTGTCACACATCTCCTAAAAGCACACTTCTAGTTTTTCCATATAGCTAATCATGACTAATTAGCTTTTCAATTACTGTTGACAGGTTAGTGAATTCGATTTTCCAAACAACTCAATGCCAAAAACTATCTCAGTGCATTGAATTAGTGAAAAGAGTTCAAACGTAGCAAAACTTGAACCTAAGATTGATGACTTCATTCTAATGGGCTCAAAACATCCTAAGAGAAGTAATAAATAAATTCAAAATCAGTGAAGAAGATAATGAAGGAAGTTTTAGTTTTTAGATCTTAAGCTTTCACATTTTGTTTTAAAAATTTTCTACCAATTTTGGTGTATGTACGGCTGTTTTTATGCCATAGATCAACAACAGTTAGGCTGTTCAATCTTGGCTTGTCTACTTTTAATTTTCTATTTTTGAATTTAGAGAATAAAATTAAATGAGAAAGTCTAATCTAACCAGGCAGTGATTAGGTAAACTTATGAACTCAATTGTTTTAAGGCGAGTTCATGGAGGAATAAGATTAGACATTAGTTTTGTTTTCAAAAGAATAAATGTTGTTGAAGAGAGTTTTCCAATCTAAATGCACTCTTAAAGAAGAGAAAAATGTTAGGATCATTAGGAATGGGTAGGTAATTTGGTCTTTTTCTGAGAATTCCATTTAACAGTGCTGAAAATCATCCAAAGGTTGCAATGGACTAAGGCAACTTGGTTTTATAAAAGCAGTTGCCAGCAGGGGTTCTGACACCTAAAAGACCATTGTCTTCCCCAGTGGAGCCATTGTTATGCCGATAAATGTTGTTATACCAAGAAGTGGCTAATTTTGACCTCTTCAAAACTTCAAGAGATAATAATTCCCTTTGAAGACCTATCATCACTGAAGTTTTTATGAAGATAACTAATCCTTTAGTTAATCTTCATTATTTTTAAAAATATAATCCAAATAATGTGCTATTTTCCAAGAAGGCTGCTTGAAAAATCCCATTTTCCTCATTTTACCTATCCTTTCACTCATAAATAAACCCAACTTTTCACCCTTTTTCTGTATGCCATAAAATCCCCATAAGCCCTCATTAACCTTGAAATTCATTTTAAGACCCGCTAAAAACAATTGTTCTCCTTTCATTGGTTTAAAAACTCCTTGTTCTCTAAGACCCTCAATTTACCTTCCAAAACTTTGTTTTTAATTGCTCTGCCCTGCACATAAAAGAAGTCTCTTAAGCCCTCGAGGATTAACCCCTATAGCCCTCGCCTCATAAGACCCTATTTGTAGGGCTCTTAGGGAGCCTAAAACCTCTCAAACTCTATTCAAAACTCTTTTTCTTCCTCTTCCCTCTTGACATATAAATGAGAAAACGAATGTGGACGTTGATCTTTGCGGATCAACGGTAATTTTTGGCACTTATCTTCCGCTATAGCACAAACCCATATAAAAACCTTATCCCTTTGTTGCTTATTTAAAAGACAACATGTTTTAAATACGTCAGACCGTCCTTTGTTTTCGTCGAACGATCATGGGTTTTAGATCCCGGGCTACACCTTACCCCTTTGTTTACTTCTTGGCACCTATCTATCAAATCCTAACCCTCCATTCACAACAATCATGGTCTAATTAAATCCGAAAGGCTGACTCTCATGGGACTATCCGCTTTTGTCAAAAAATCGTCTACTCCCCATTTCCCCTGAATCCTTACCTCCTCACGACTGTGCAACTCTCCCCATCGCGTACGATCCACCATCGGATGCGCATAATCCGACGGCTCGGAATGAGGTTTCACATTTTTTTTGCGGCTAAATTTTAACGAAAAAAACAGGCGGTAGTTTTTTTGAGAAGACACGTGTCATGCGGGCATATCGCATTTTTTGGGCCAATTTGTTTCGCCCTATCGTCGTGCGAAAACCACGTGGGTTTTTCGCCAAACCACACCCTTCTCCCAAGTGTAACTCTTCATTAAATCATAGTCGTCCATCTTTTTGATCGACGGTTGTGTTTTAACTCGACCCCCAAATACACCTTCCCATTTGATTGCTGCTCCTTGTTCTCACCGTCTTGACCATTCATCCTAGTCAAATGGCTACGATTAAACCTTTCCCCCTTTCCTTTACTGCCTTTGTACGCTCTCCCTAAACATTTCATGATCAATATCCACCATCCATTTCTTACATCCAACGGCTCGATTATGTTTCAACCCAAACCATTTTCTCTTTCAGAAAGGCCCCTTCACAAGATCTGCCGTCCTCATTTAATTTGGCAGCTCATATTACTCCTCAACCCCAAACCTTCCCCTCAATATCCTCAAGGTTTTGTGGTCTGCAGTCGGATATCTAAATCTGACGACTCGATTAAACACTCCATTTGCATTTCCCTCGCATTATAAATTCTTGATTGATCTTAGTCGTTAATCAATCTTAATCCCAGGCGACCCAAACTTAATCCTACCATCATTCACCATCGACCTCCCAATTGAACTCATAGTTGATCTGGACCATTGAATTGTTCTCTCATCCAAACGTCTCGGTTAATCTCGCGCCCAGGCTCGCCGAAACGATTACCGAGCCCATTTTCACAGTTTTCTTAATTTTCGCTTGTTTTGTGCGGGTTTCTAAGGTTTTTTCATTGTTTTTAAGAAGAAATGAATGGTGAGGGATGACGATCCTAAGGCCATTATCCACGAAGACCAAAGAAATTTACAGAGTTTTAAACCATGATTTCTCCCATTATCATGAAACATTTTTGAGGTCATTAACCCTATCACACTTACAAAAGAAACAAAACACGAGTGAATATCAAGCAGTCAAAGAGTATGAGTATCGAAGGATAAAACCAAACCGAGGAGTGAAGAATTAAAGGCTTTTAAGCATAATTTAAAAGGATGAGGCAGAAAGCTTTCAGGAGCAGACGATCGACATGAAGAGCAGTGTGAGAACAGAAAGATGGAAATTAAGCCCAATTAGGCCTAAAACACACATCTAAAAACTGATTAAGTTGTTTTAAGATTAAACAAAGGAAAATATCCCAGCAAGAAGATCTTTCTTGCCACATCGGGGTCTAATTGAACCCCCATTGAGAAGAGCTGCCTAAATGCAATAAAAGAAATCAAAGAAGACACAATTGAAATAGAAGATATTTGCCTAAAAGAACGTTGACCATTTCTTTAACAAAGAATGTTCAAAGCTATAGGTAAGGTTATTAGAAGATAAATAGGCCTCGAATTTCACCTTTTTCCCATTAAGCCTAAAATAGCAACAGTTAATAGAGCCGAGTTGTAAAATGAATGCACATTTCTACCTTAAACCTTACCGTAGTTTTAAAGCTGAGTTACATTTAATGTAGAATTTATTACACTCCAAATGTAAAAACTCTTCTCCTCATTTCTTTTCATAAATACTTATGAAGAAGATGAGAAGCGAGGGGTTATTGTTCACTAGTTGTATCACCGAAACTCTACGAAATAATATAGTATACAGAAGTTGAGAAGAAATTAAAGTCTTGGAACCTTGATGATGTTGTTGCATGTTGATCTCCAGAAAGGCTCCTCTTTGGATTCATGAGCTTGGTACATTGGTGGCATCATTTTAAATTGTTTAATGTTTTCTCTGTGTTTCTTCTTCTATTTTCTCATTGGGATGAAAAGTTTGAACAAGAAATGTAAACTCTCAGCCTTTCATTGTTAAAATTTCACTGTTTCGTGAAACAACCACTGTAGAGATATTTTGAATACCATTCTCTTTGGTCTGTACTTACCTTCTATGTTCAAGTAAAATTTTAGTTTCCCAGCATGATTTATGGTTTTTCCTTTCTATCTTGCAACTGTATTATGTGGTCTCTACAGTACATGTTTATAGTTGTAAGGAGGTTTGTTTGATCATGCCCTTTGTCCTTGCTTGAACAATTGTTTAAAGTCTTTATAGGTGTGATCATAGATGTTTCAGTGTTTCCTCTTCTATGTTGCAATTATCGGTGATCTTTAATGTTTTTTAATTCATTTGAAATAAATCTTTGAGGAAATAGGATATTACTCCCGAATCTTAGATTTCATTTTAAAAGTTGTCTTGAAGTCATCATTTTCTTAAAGAGTGGTTTTGTAGAATTCACTTGGATTCAACTCATCTATTAATATTCCTCTTTGTTGTTCAGGATTTGTTTTCAGTTCCCTTTCTAGTGAGAATTCAAGCTCTCTTTTCAGTGTTAATGTCCATCTCATTAAAAACTGTAAGGGATCTCCTGGCCAGGATTAAGTTGCCCTTTGATATCCATATCCATTGATAGTTTCCTTGACCTCTTCTTGACTCCATTGCCCAATGAATCAGACATTTCCCCTTTATATATATCTTTCTAGTATGTAATTCTCCTATGTCATTCAACCAAACAAACAAACAAACACTTACAGCAATAACTAGTCTAAAACCAATACTCAAGAAAACAAGATAAACCTTTGCAAACAAGTAATTTTGAGAGAATCCCTCTACGAGACCAAGAAGAACTAAGTCCCGGAACTCTAAAGATTGGTTTTGATGTTGCCTTGTCTTTTGATTTTCCAATCTATCAAAACACAGGACCCCAACACCTCCCAAGTATGAAAAACACCAATATTATGAGAAAGTGGAAGGTGTAAGTGGAAACCTTATTGTTGTCCAATGGCCTCCTCAAGGTAAGTGAGATTATGAAAATTGGGGATCTCCATCCTAATAAGAGACTCCCATACCCATGCTATCATCCAAATGAAATAAGCCATCATAGGTAGCTCATCAAAGAAATCCTCAACCCCTGGTTCATGCAACGTATTAGGGCTATAGGGAGAGATTATATTTTTCCACCCATGTTGTTTCTCTCTCCATTTGTGATATGTATGGGGCTGTTGCTACTCTTGGGTTGAATTATTATGGTCTCCAAGAGTGTCCCAAGTTACCCCACCCATCAAAACATCCATGAAGTGCCTCTCCCAAGAACTCAAGTTCTCCAAATGGCTCCACCCACATGAAGACAAGAGATGTAGTGTGAAAATCATGGCTTGCCCATGGTTTCCCCTAAAACATGCAACATATGAAGTATGGAGAATCATACTCCCAATGGGCACC